>PVHY01003470.1:0-22090 GCA_004024945.1 Uropsilus gracilis | reverse complement strand
TTAATGGTGGGGCTCCTACATTTTCTTAATAAAGATGCAGTTCATGACTTCAGCACTCTTAAACCTGGGGTCCGGGGAGCTACGCCCCTAGGAGTCCCCTGATTCTCAGGTCAGCTCCCAGATTGTTCCTCCTGCGGGGGGCAGAGAGCTTAACTTGCAAAGATTTAGATTACAAGTTTCTCATCTCTGAGATGGGCTCCCACAATCTTCAGCAAATTGATAAACAGTATTCCATAAATAGAAATATAAACAAGAAAGATATGAAACAACAACAAAACTTTAAAGGGGAGGAAGAAAGGGACATAATCTGCATAGTCAAATGAAGATGATTCAATAGTAGCACAAAGAAATATTTTAAATATAGAAAATTTCATACAACCCTTATGGTAATAACAAAGCAAAAACCTAGATGAAAGACACTTAGAAGAAATGGAGAAACTAACAAACGCAATGGAGAGCAATCCAAATGAAAAAAGGGACAAAAACAAAAGATAAAAGAAACAACATAAAAATGAAACAAGCAAAAAACAATGAAATGGGAGTAAATAAGCTCCCCTCCTCCCATATCATTGTAAACTCCAATGTCTGAACCAACCAATTAAAAGATAAAGAATGACAGACTGGATAAAAGAGCATGTCACATCTATATTGTACCTTTAAGAGTCTCATATTAGATCTAAAAATAAAAAGAAACTTGAAAGTAAAAGGCTGGATCAAAGTATTTCAACAAAGGAAGGAGGAACTGCTATACTTTTAGTCAAAAAAGGTAACTAGTGACAAAGATGGGCACTGTATAATACTCAAAAGCACAATTCATCAAGAAGTTATATTTGATACCAGTATTTATACACCCAACATAAATACACCCAAATACATAAGGTAACTATTAACACATGAAACAACAGATTAACAGCAACACAATTAACAGTAGGGGATTCCAACACACCACTTTCATCAGTGGATAAATCATCCAAAAAGAAATTAAGCAAGGAAATAAAAGGCCTTAAATTAAGTAATAGATGAGATGCACTTCACAGACATTTATAGGGCTGCTATATAGCAAAAGAAATGAATATACAGTCTTCTCAAAAAAAAAAAAAAGGAACACTATTAAGGATAGAGCATATGCTGGAAAACAAAACATATCTCAAAAAATAAAGAGGACTGAAATTTTATCAAGTATCGAGATCACAATGTTGTAAAGCTAGAATTGAACCACAGCAAGAAACCTGGAAAACGTCCGAACATTTGGAGAATAAACAAAATATTTTTGACCCACTCCTGTGTCAGTAAAGAAACCAAAGTGGAAATAAAAAATTATTCAGGGATGAATAAGAATTAAGAAGCAAGCTACCAAAACCTAAGGAATCTGCTAAGAGCAGTATTAAGAGAAACGAACATAGGAATATATAGGCCCACCCACTAACAAAAAAACAAGGAATGTCTCAAATGATGTAGCTTCACAAACAAAAGAACTAGAAAAAAAAATAAAACCAAAATCCGTAAAAGCAAAATAAATGAAATAAAAACATACAAGGTGATATAAGAGATTAACAAATCGAAGAGCTGATTCTTTGAATTTATAGACCCTTATCTCTGGTCACTAAGAAGAAGAGAAAAAACAAGTGGAAAGAATCAAAAATTAAAGAAGCAAAACTACATTCATTGAGATAGTGTAGGTATTAAATGGATCATAATAACCTACCATTAAGATCTATAGGCCGACATAAAGGAAAACCTAGAAAACTGGAAAATTTTTGAGAACCACACAATCATCTAAGACTGAGCCAGTATGAAATACAAAGCTTAAACAGACCAGTAACTACAGAAATCAAAAGAGAAATCAATTCTCATAAAGGAAAAAAGCCCAGGACCAGAGGAGCTCACTAGTTAATTTCAGCTCAAAAAGAAGAAGATATCTATCCTTCTAAAACTCATCACAAAATTGAAGGTAGGGGAAAGCTACCAAACAAATTTTACATAACCAACATTACCTTGATCTCAAACCAAATATGAATAGCAAAAAATTATAGATCAATATCTCTGAAGACCACAGATGCAAAAATCATCAACAAAGACTTGAGAAGTCAAATCCAGCAATATATTAAGAGAACCATCTATTAGGACAAAGTGGGAATCATTCCAGGGATGCATAGTTGGTTCAACAATGCATATCAATCAATGCCATTCACCATATGAACAAACAAAAAACCCAGCATGATCACTTCAATGGACAATGAAAAAGCATTTGACAAGATCTAACATCCATTTATGATAAAAACTCAATAAAATGGAAATAAACATTCTGCAACATAATAAAGGTCATATATGACAAACCAATAGCCGATATCAAATTCAACAGTGAAAAACTGAAAGCATTTCCCCTAAAGTATCCTACCTAGTCAAAGGATAGACTTGGTACTGGACTGTTCAATATAATATTGGACACCTTAGCAGAATTAGATCAAACAATGATATAAAAATAATCTAAATACAAAAAGAAGTAAAACAATCACTATTCACATCTGACATACACAGAAAACCTAAGACTATTAAAAAACTACTAAAAATACTAGAGCACAGTGGACACAATACATAAAAAACTCAGTTGCATTTCTATACACAAATAATTAGAAGAGAAACTGGAAAAACAATCTCATTTACAATCTCCCTAAAGGATGAAATGCTTGAAAGTAAATTTAACAGGAGAAATGAAGAACTTACATGGAAAATTGTAAGACACAAAGAAATAGAAAAATATACTATGTTCATGGATAGAAAAGGTAAGCATTAAAATGACTATATTACCCAAAGCAATTTACAGGTTCAACACAATACCTAACACAATGAATTTTTCAAGGAGATAGAACAATCTTTAAAATTTGCATGGAACCATAAAAAAGTCAAATAGCCAAAGGAAATCTGAGAGAAAGAAGAAAAATGGAGGTATCACAACTCTGATTTCAAACTATACTAAATAACATCAGTAAATAAAATGTTATGATTTTGTAACACAAATACAGACCAATGGAACAGAGAGCCCAGAAATAAACCCATACAAATAAGAACAGTTCGCTTTTCACAAAGGAGCCACTACCATGCAGTAGAGAAACTCTTTTCTTTTTTTTTTTTTTAAAACAAATGGGTATTTGGAAACATAAATAGGTATAAGCACAAAACTTTAACTTGATCATTATTTAACTTCATGTACAGAAATTAATTCAAAGTGGATTACTAAATAGGTATGGGACCAGAATCCATACTATATAAAAAAATAAAAGATGATACACTCCTGAATACTGCACATGATTCAGAGGTTTATACATTATATATTTTTATATGCTTAATTATTTTTAAAATGTTTTTGTTAACACAACATTGGTTTGGATCATGGTCTATAATATAGAAATATAGAACTATACTTCTTCAGATGCATATTACTAATACTACACCAATTATCAAGATACCCATAGTCTCTTACCATAATCCCTCCCTATTTTGTGCTCCCCTTTCCCCTCCTCTAATATTCACAGTTTTACACAAATTTCTAGGGTTTGTTTTTGGTTTGGTGTTGCCAGATATTTTGCCTTCTTTTTTTATAGTGCACATATGAGCTACATACAGCATCTCTCTTTCCTTTTCTGATTTAGCATAATCTTCAGTTCCATCCATGTTGTTGCAAATAGCAGACGTTTATCCTTTTATAACTAAGTAGTATTTCATTGTATATATGTATATAGTTACACAGGTTAATCAACTCACCTGTTCTTGGGCACATAGGTTGCTTACATAACCTGGCAATTTTAAATGGTGCTGCAATGAACACAGGTGTACACATATATCCCTTCAAATTAGTGTGTATGATTTATAATTGCAAGGTCATGGAAACAACCTAAATGCCCCAAAACAGAGGACTGGATGAAAAAAAAGTGGTATATATACATGATGGAATATTACTCATCAATTAAAAATGACAAATTTGACAACTTCATAACAACATGGATGCATTTAGAAGAAATCATATTAGCAGAAACAAGCCATGAAGAAAAAGGCAGAAACCAAATGGTTTCACTAATGTATGGGATATGGTGATAAATAAATAAATGAATAAATAAATAAACAAATAAATAAATAAATGCCTTGAGGAAAGTCAAAACAAGCTAAGCACCAAAATGAAGCGCACAACTATGAACAGGAGGGAAGGGGGGGGGGAGGGGGGGGCAAACTCTTGAGATTACAAAGTTGTGAAATTTATATATAAATAAAGAAAAAAAAAACACAAATTAGTGTGTATGCCAATAAGAATGGTCCACATCCAAAAAACAGACAATGACAAGTGCTGGCGTGGATGTGGAGAGAAAGGAACACTTTCACACTGCTGGTGGGATTGTAAACTGGTTCAACAACTATGGAAAGCAGTGTGGAGGACCCTCAAACTAATGAAAATGGAACTACCATTTGACCCAGCAATCGCTCTTCTGGGAATCTACCCAAAGGAGATCTCAATGTGGGTACAAAGGGACACCTGTGCTCGGACGTTTATTGCAGCACTATTTATAATTGCAAGAACTTGGAAACAACCCAAATGCCCCAAAAAAGAGGACTGGATGAAAAAGATGTGGTATATATACACAATGGAATATTACGCATCAATAAAAAATGACAAATTCGATGATTTTCTGGTAACATGGATGTATCTAGAAGAAATCATACTGGCAGAAACAAGTTAGAAGGAGAAAAACAGATACCAAATGGTTTCACTAATATATGGACAACCAAATGAAAGTACACAACTGCAGGAGGGGACCAGCTGGAGTGGCCAGGGAAGGGAGGTGGTGGGACCTCAATGAAGTGATTGATGTGAAATATATATAAATTAAAATTTTAAAAAAAATTAATAAAAACAAAAACAAATTAGTGTGTATGTATTCCTGGGGCAGATATCTAAATGTAGAATTGCTGGATCCTATGGTAGATATAGTTTTAATATTTTGAGAAACCTCCATACTGTTTACCATAGGAACGGGAGAAGTCTATATCCACTAATAGTATACAAGGGCCCCATTGTTCCCTCAGCCTCACCAATACTTGTAGTTTCTGGGTTTTTTAATATGGTCCTCTCTCACAAGTGTGAGATGTTATCTCATTGTGATTTTTTATTTGCATTTTTATGGTGATAAGTGATGACCAGTTTTCATGTGGCTATTGGTCACTATTTAAAAGAGATTAATGATGTGGGTTAAAAAAAAAAAAACTTGACCCAGGTATACGCTGTATACAAGAAACCCACTTCAGATATATGTGGTATATGTACACGATGGAATAATATGCCTCAATCAAGGAGGACAAACATATGTCATTTGCAGCAACATGGATGGAGCTAGAAGGACTTTTATTAGCAGAAATAAGCCAGAAAGAAAAAGAGAAATATAGGATGGTCTCACTTATATAAAGGATATAGGGAAAAACAAACAAATAAGAAAAATTGGAAACAACGAACAGAACTGAATGATGGAGCAAATGGGAGGGGGAAAAAGCAGGCAAGGCAGAGGGCACAAAAAATTAAGATGGTTAACAGCTGTTAAGGAAACAGAAAACCCTGGGGTACACAATAATGTTATACACACACACATACACAAAATTAAAAGAAAAATTTAATAAAATAAATCAGGAGAAAATGGGGGGGTAAATAAATAATGCCTTTGAAAATGCTTACAAGAGGGTATGCTTAGGCAATGTATATTAAAGATTTTGAAAGAGAAAAAAATATATATAGTAAAATAAACTGAAAATAAAAAGATGACTAAAGATACGCCACATAAACATCAATCAAAATAAATCAGGAGCGGCTAGAATAATAGCAGATAAGGCAGGTTTCAGAGGAAAGAAAAATATGAGGGATAGAGAGGAATACTGCAATCTTAAATGTGTATACCCCAAACAATAAAACTGGAATATGAAATAAAAATACTGAGGAGAAACAATCAAATGTGTGTTCATAATTGCAGGTTTCAACCCTCCTCTCTCAAAAATCAATAACCAACTAAACAGAAAATGAGCTAGTACAAAGAATACAACCACAAATCAAGGAACAAGATGTGATCAACCTTCAGAGAACATTCCACCCCACAACTTTAAAAAACATATTTTTCAAGAGCCCATGTATAACATATTGAAAAATATATCAAAATTTGTATGACATAGCTAAAATAGTGCCAAGCAGGAAGTTCACAGCAACTAAATCCTTACAACATAAAGGAGTAAAAAAACCTTAAGTCAAATAAGTAATCTAAGGTTTCACCTCAGGAAAGTAGGAAAAAGATGAATAAAATAAAGTCAAAGCAAGATAAAACTGAAAATAGACAAAAATCAATGAAACAAAATCTAGTTCTCTTAGAACAAGTGATTACTATGAACAATTCTATATTGTAAATTTGAAAACAGATGAACCAATTTTTTGAAAAGCATAAATTACCACTAATTCAATATAAAATAGATAATTTTATAATCCTATAATTGGTAAGGAAATCACAAAAACAACTGAATAGAGACCATTATTTGTTATATCTAATAAATACCAACAAAATATTACCAAATAAAATGTAGTGTTATAGAAAAAGAACTAGACACCATGACCACATGGGGTTTATTCCACGCTGACTCAGTATTTAAAAAAGATCATCTATGCAATATACCACATTAACAGGCAAAAAAAGAGATTTTATTAAATAAGACAGAAAAAGCAACAAAATTTAACACTCTTTGATAATAAAATCTTTCGGCAGAGAGGGGAAATTCCTCAACACGATAAAGTGTATATTAACAAAATCTACAGCTATTATAGGTAATGCTGAACACTCTTCTCAAGATCAAGAAAAAGACAAGCATGTTCACTTTCATGAGTTATCACTCATGAGTGAAGTTTTAGCCAGTGTAATAAGAAAAGTAAAGGAAACCAACAGGATATAAATCAGAAAGGAATAAATAAAACTACCTTTCCTTGCTGATGACATAAGGATGTTGGCAGAAAATCTCCAGGAGTCTATAAAACTCCTAGAATGGGTAAGTTCAGCAGGATCAGTGATAAAAGATCAACACAAAAATTAACTGCATTCCTATATACTAACAGGAATATGTAGATAAGAATATAATTTACAATCATGCAAAAAATGAAATAGGTGTAAATCTAATAAAATATATGTAGGAGTTACGTGCTGAAAAGTATGAAACAGCGATGGATGAAATCAGAGATCTGCACAGAGATCTATGTTCATGGGATGAGTCAATGTAGTAACAATATCAACTTTCCTCCAAACTGGGGAAGACCCTCAAACTAATGAAAATGGAACTACCATTTGACCCAGCAATCGCTCTTCTGGGAATCTACCCAAAGGAGACCTCAATGTGGGCATAAACGGACACCTGTGCTGGGATGTTTTATTTATATTTGCAAGTATTTATATTTATATAAATACTATTTATAATTTATATTTATAATTGCAAGGACCTGGAAACAACCCAAATGCCCCAAGACAGATGACTGGATGAAAAAGATGTGGTATACATACACAATGGAATATTACGCATCAATAAATAATGACAAATTTGATGATTTTTTGGTAACATGGATGTACCTAGAAGAAATCATACTGGCAAAACAAGTCAGGAGGAAAAAGACAGAAACCAAATGGTTTCACTGATATAAGGACAACCAAACGAAAGTACACAACTGCGGGAGGGGACCAGATGGAGTGGCCAGGGAGGGGAGGTGGTGGGTGACCCCCAGGGATTACAATGATGTGAAATATAAATATAAATAAATTATTTTTAAAAACTGGTAACAGATTTAAAGCAATTTCTATCAAGTTTACATAAGGATTTTATATATAAAAAAGTGGAATAAATTTGGGGCCTGATATTAAGGCTTAACTTTATAGCTATACTAATCACAACTATGTGGTAATGGCAGAGAAATAAAGGAATGGATCAGTGGGACTGAATAGTGAACCAAGAAGTAGTCGTAACAAGGACAGACAACTGACTTTTCACAAAAGTGCAAAAGCAATTTGGTGGAGGAAGCTCAGCTTTTCAACAAATGGTGCTGGTGTAAACTGGAAATTCACAGGTTAAAAACAAGAGAAAAATTAACTTAAAATGCACTTATAAAATACTAAAACTTTTATAACAGGAGAAAAATCTTAAGGATCAAGGGCTTAAGGAAGAGTCTCAGACTCAACATCTAAAACAAGATTAAAAAAATGACAAACTAGGTAACAAAATTTAAAAATTCTTGTTCTGTGAAAAGCCTTGTGAAGGTGACAAAAGACAAGTTTTAGACTGGCAAAAAATACATGCAAACTACATATATGACAAATAATTTTTATCTAAATTATATTTTGAAATATTCAATAATAAATGAGCGGTCCAAATAAAAACCGCTAAAGATCTGAAAAAATGTTTTACAAAGTAAAATACACAGATGGCAAGTATACATGTGAAGGATAATGCGACATAACCAGCAAACAGGGAAATGCAAATTAAGAGAACAAGAACCATGATATACCTATCAGAATAGCTCAAAATAAAAAGTGGTGACTCCACTGCTGGTAAGGATACAGAAAAACTTGATCTCTCATATATGTGGAAATACAAAATGGTGTGGATACTCTGGAATAGTTTGGCAGTTTCATAAAAAACTAAATATTCACTTACCATGCAACCTACACTACAACCAACACTAGAGTATTTACCCTAGAGAGATGAAAACTTAGGTCTACACAAAATCTATCCACAATGTCCATAATTACTTGTAATAGCCAAATCTGGAAATAACAAAAATGCCCGGCAAGAGAAAGAGAGTTTGTATTTTTTTAAAACCCACTACATCCATACTATGGTGTACTACTTACTGTGTAATAACAACAGAACTAACTATTGGCATATATAACAACTTGCATGGAACTGAAGGGCATTATGCTATATGAAAATGCCTACATTAAAAAAATCATTTATATAATTTTAAAAGTTTCATGAAGGCAAAATTATAAAGATATAGAACAAATTAGTTATTGCCAGGAGTTGGGAATAGTTGCTAGGTAAGGATGAATATGACTAAAAAAAGGGTAGTCAGAGCAATCTCTAGGGTGACGAAATATTCTTTACCTTGACTTCAGTGATGGTTACAGAATCTATACACATATGATAAAAAGCACAGATATATATACAGTGAACCTGTGTATATTTCTTGGTTCTGACACTGTAAATTAGGTAAAATGTAACCATTAGGGAAACTTAGGTGAAGGGTCCACAAGACCTCTCTATAGTGTGTATCTCTGTTAGTAAAAGTTCTTAAAAAAAAAATAGCTAACACTTTCAGATTTAGCCAACGGATGCTTAGCTACCAAAGAGTAAGCCCCAAATTTCAATCAGAAACAATTTTTGGCACATGTTTTGGGGGGATTTTGTTAGCAAGTTAAACTAATTTTAACTGTATTTTCAATGTTGTTCTCAATTAGTCGTAAAATATGAGTGTTACTGTTAACAGGGCTCCTAGTACCTAGTCCTTGTTTGTTTATTGATTTAATCTTTTGAATTGTTTACTTTACCTTCTTGCTATTGAATTAACCTGGTTTCAAAAAAAAATCTAGTCAGCTAATGCTCTGCTTCCCCACTACTGCACCCTGACAATCAACCCATAAAACCAAGACCCCAGGTTGAGAGTGAGGTGCTGAACAGTTGCCATGCGTCTCCTAGTGTGTGATTCACACTAAACGTATCTTGTTTGAATCATCAGTTCAATCTTTCCCTAAATTCCTTTTGTCATATCATTAAAACCTGACAAAAAAACTTTCAAAGATCTATAACAAATTTGGCAAACACAATGGGATAGTGCCCTCCCTTTTCCCTGATACCCCTCCCTCTGGTGTCCGTGATGCTGGGTGCGGCCACCAGCTCCTCTGGATAACCCACGCAGTTTGGTTCTTGGATGCTCTGGGGAGGTTAAGTGGCACTGTGCCTTTGGCTGGGCTTAAATTTACTTTTGGTTTCAAGCAAGACAGGTTTATGAGCTCTTGGGTGGACTGAGCAGTGTTTGTTCAGTTCACCAGGGGAAACAGGCCTGAAGGAAGCACAGAAAACACATTACCCACAGATGTTCTGCCAGATGTGTTAGGTGAAGGAACAGGTAACATGGGAAAATAGGTTTTCTTTTTCTTTTTCCATTTGATTACACAAATATGCATTTCACATCATTATACTCCCCGGGGTTCTCCCACCACCTTGTTCCCCTTGAACTATTATCTTAATCTCTTGTGCCCATCCTTTCCCCAATTTTATCCCCTCCCTGTCTCTTCCTCTATGCTTCAGTTTTATTGATAGTTTTCAATTTTACTTGTCCTTTTTTGTTATTGTTTGTTTGTTTCTCCTGTGTTCCACATATAGGTGAGATCATTCCACATTTCTCTTTATCTTTCTGATTTATTTCCACTGACATGAGTTCTTCTAGTTCCATTCATGTTGCCACAAATGCATTGCTTGTCTTTTTTGATTGCTGAATAATATTCCATTGTGTGCATATATCACATTTTTCGGATCCAATCGTCTGATTTGGGGCATTTGGGCTGCTTCCATATCCATGCTATTATAAACAGTGTTGCAATAAACATGCAAGTACAGGTTTCCTTTTGTATTAGAGTTTTGGCCTCCTTTGGGTAGATTCCCAGAAGGGGAATTGCTGGATTGAATGGTAGTTTCAGAAAATAGGCTTTCTTCACCTTTTTGTATGTCCCAGTGTAACAGGGTGACAAGGCTGAATGGGGGTGAGGTGGCCCCAACTTTGTAATAAGTGCAGGTGAACTAGAGGGAGGCTATTGTGGGTAGAGATTTGGCAAAGCACATGGAGTCAGGGGAAAGCCGCAAGTGAAGAGAGCGCAGGCATGAGACAAGCAGGATGAGAAAGAGCATAAGAGTACACGCAGGGAGTATGAGAAACAGACCAGAAAAGAGGAAGAAGGAGGGGACACCATGAGGTGCTGAGGCTCAGTTGCAGCTGGGTAAAGAGGAGAAAAGCCATAAGTCTTTGGTTGACTGGTGACAGTCCAGGCCTACTAGGAAACTCTTGTCACCGACCAGAGGGGACTTGCTGCAAACCCGGACATGGTGTTGAAGAAGACTTGGTGACATTATCCCGATGAGAGGACAGCTTGTTGCAAACCTGGACTTGGTGCTGGCCTGTTTGGTATTGTTTGGTTTACTGGACTGGGGTGAGGCGTCCAGGGGCTTGGGTGGCCCTGATGACCCTAAGTTCCTTATCCTCTTGTTAATAAATCCTGTTTCTATTAACCTGATCTTTCACTGCTGATGCGCGGGTAGACAGACCTGATAGTGGTGGGTTTAAAGACTTGCTTTTCCCTTGTGAGGTAGTTTAATTTGCTGGCTTATACTGTTGATCTGCTTACACAAGGACACCTGGGCCCTAACTCTATAGAGAAAACTAGATAGAAATCAATGACCTCTTTCAAGGTTTAAATTAATCTTTCAGAGACAGAAAGTATGTGCAAAAACCACTTCAGACAATTGGGTACAGGCTTGTGTAACCAGGGTCATGTGGCCCCTCCTGAGCATTACTTAACCTCTTCTTAAGGGAAATAGGCTGGCTAGTCAGGGGCCTATCAATGGACAGAGGCTAACAATGTTGTTTGGGAGCCTCAAGGAAACTCCTCCCCCCCCATTTTCATAGGAGATTGAAACATTCCCACAGTATGCCCCTTAGATAGAGGCTCTCCAGCAGGAGCCAGTCTTTTTGAGACTAGGTCTTGCTATTTTTGTCCATGGAACCGCAGGCTCACGTTGCCCAGGGCACTGCAGACTCAAGCAATCCCCAGTCTCAGCTTCCCAGGTAGCTGGGATTACAGGCGCACGCCACCACGCCCAGCTATTTTTTTGGAACTAGGTCTCGCTACAGGCCCCAGGTGGGACTCGAACCGCGATCCCTAGCCCCAGCCACTTCATAGGCTGAAGTTTACAGGCATAGCCACCATGCCTGGCTCCAGGAGCCAGAGTTTTAAACAACTACTTTATAATTCAGAGAGCCCCTTTCATTAGGCACAAATTACAGAACCTCCACCATCCTCCCAATTGATGTAAAGGCCTTCTGAGCATTTAATAATCGAGACCCAAGAGAAAAGGATCTTAGCCTTCAAGATCAGTCTAGGAGAAAGCTAGGAAAGAATACTCCTACAAGACAATCTTGGGACAGTACCCTGGGGTCCAATCAAGCCCTTCAAGTTGAGATCAAATCAGTTTACCATATGCAAAAAGAAGGGAAACTAGAAGGTTGAGTGTTCCTTCTGTCCCAAGGAGGGAGGGGAAAAGTGTGCCCAAATCCCCAGGGGCCTGACAGTCAACAGCACCATGTGGCCCAGGGGTTCCTCAGCTAGCTCATAGCAATCAAATTTCCATTGCCTCAGAGGAACACTGGCAATTCTTGAACTTAGGGGTGAACTGGTCAACTTTTTAGTTGACCTACAAGTCATGTACTTTGTTTTGAACATACAGAAAAACTCAGACTAAACATACGAATAAGAAACACCAACCTTGGAATTACACTCCCTATATCCCTTCCTCACGATTAATTATTAACTGGCACCAACTGCATTCTGTGGAGCTTGAAAAATTGACAATGTTACATCCCTAGTAAAATTCTCTGGGTCCCTCTGAGGTTGAAAGCAGCAGCGGAAACAAATCTCTGCTGACTACTGCTGGGAGAGCCAAAACACCTTGACACCTGGTTGGCTCAGAAATGGCACCTCCTGGACCTTTCTTAAAGGACTTGAGGTCAGAATGATTAACATAGTCATTAAACTGTCCATGGAAACTTCACATGACCAGGAACCAGACATGGGGATAGAAATAAGCTAGCAGTCTTTACAGCAAATCAACACAACTCCAAAGTAAGAAATTTTACTTAAGAATAAAATATAAGTGGCTTCAGCAGCAGCCCCAGATTCTGGTAGGCAGGCAGAGCCTCACTCCATCACAATTCTGGGGACTTGAGGGAAGCAGGTTGGGGGAGTCAATCTCAATCCCTTTGGAGTCTGGGGACAGAGACGGTACCTCTGTCGGCATGTGGGCAGGTGAAGGGGGGTGTCCCCATCTGGTACACTCTCATCTCTAACAGACTTTCATAGGAATGAAAAGAAAAGCAATCCTGCTGCAGACATATGAGAGAAGAATAAAGGTCCTGGACATATTAGTCACCTGAGTGAGACCCAAACAAAGCATGATCAGAACTGTAAGAGACGAAACTGTAAATCCACTACATACCACAGAGCTACACTTACAATGTTTCAGGGGGGTAGGGAACCAAACCCCTGATGCAATGACGTGTCAACACCAGTGAAGCAACCCCCTACCACAAAGGACGAGAAAAGCCAGAGATATGGGGCTGTGGCCCCACTCAGAAGTGCAAGCCAGAGAGAGGAGAGGCGACGGATCAGCCATCCACCAGAATTTGTCTGCACTAGGGGACCTCTCTACCACAAATGACTGGGAGTTGTGAACCCAAACCCAGATGCCAAAACAATAAGATCTGGAAGCAGCAAATGGAACAAACATTGAATCGGAGGAAGCAGCCAACATGAAAGAGGAGGCATGAAACCCTATAACCACATAGGTCTGGAGAATAGGAGACAGTCACATCCATCAAAGGAAGTGCCACAACTAAAGAACCAGGACAGCAGCTCCACAAACGCATCCACAGGAGGTTTTCAGACATGCTCGAAATAGCCAACTCTGGAAATCTAAGCAGAAAAAAAAAAGGGACATTACATGGGAAAAGAAAGAGAACAATGGGCCGAACACCAATCAATGACTTTCAAGGAAAGGGTGGTGGGAGTCACTGAAGGGGGGTAGGGGGGAAGAGGATAGGTTATAACTATACAAATAAGACCAAAATTGTATGCAGGGGGAAAAGGTATTTAAAAAAATGTCTGAAAAGAAAGAAAAGGCATTCCTTACCTTTTTAAGAATGCAGCTTTTGCCCACTTGTGTCTATGTAAATGCCTTTGTCTCAAGGCATGTCTTAAACTCACTATGTGACAGTTAAGGTGACTTTGTTCAATTCATTTTCAAAGGGATCCAAGGACCCCCAACTCATCCCACATCAGAAAGTATCCTTATACCCAAAATTGCTCAGTTTGGGGTGTCAGGAAAAGAGCAAACTAAGAGTTTCCTTCCTTCCTGTACATAGCAGAATGCCCAGTTCCCTTCCTAAGAAGAGATCTGTTATGGAAGTTTAGAGCTACTGTTTATCTGGAAAGCAGTAACTGCACTAAAAAGGTAACAGCGCAATCCCAGGAGGTACTGGTGGCCTTGCTAGTCACAAACAAATGGGAGGTTTTCTCTGGAACTTGCCTGGGGTCAACATTGAGGTTTGGGCCCAGGAACAGGTGGGAGATGGCCAGATACTGCTCACTCATCCACATTAAACTCAAGTGCCCTAGTACTGAAGTCCTGTAAGTATGCCCAAAGAAAAGAGATCTTAGAGGGGATTCACCTGGGAATTTAGAATTACCTCATTCAGTCATGCCATTCTCCATACAATACCCCAATCTTACTAGCAATAGAACACAATGGGGTGTAAAAGATAGTATAGGACTGGAGGATAATTTCCCTACACTCCAAGTCCCAGGACTTATTTGCCTTTGAATGGCACTGATCCCAAAACTTGCCATAAACTGTGACCTTATTGGATTATGCTCCCACAGGGGTTTAACAACTGTGGAGGCACTAGCCCAAGGGACCTGAGGTCTTAGCCCTGCCTGCTAGATGATCCTTTGGTGGTCAAACCTCCCAAAATAAATCTGACCTCAATAGCAAGGTTCTGAATCACTTGGTGGAGAAGGATATATGGTTTCTGGAAACAAAGCTCAAATGACCAAGAGGGTTACACACCTAGGCTTTATAACTGAAAAGGAGGCTTCCCACAGGAAGAAAGGAAGCCTATCTACTAAGTTCTTGTTCCAAAAATTCACAAAGAGCTGTTGGGATTCTCTAGAATGGCAGGGTTGTTGAAGTTGGATTCCCAATTTCAATCTAATAGCTAAACCAAGCCTTGCAAGGTCAAGACAAGAGTCCCCTCTTCTAGGCTGAAAATTGGGGTAGAAATTAGGTTTACTTCCATCTCCTTATTGCAAGGGAACTAAGGATCAAGGTCTATGAGTAAACTGTGTCTTATTTTACCCCAAAAATGAAACATGTGTTCTACAAATTATGAAAAGTTAGTTTTGAGTCTAATTTAAAAGAATAACAGGGTGACAATTTTTAAAGGCGTTTATAAAATTGAGAAATTGGGAAGTTAAGGTTTTAGGGATAGAGGTTTTAACTGAGGTGTGAAGCTGAAATAAATGAAGCTAATGAAGTGAAACAACTCTGTAAAAAAAAGGCAGGATATGTGTGTTTGAAGGTATAGCTGATAGAGGTAGTTCGTTCAGAGCCTAAAAGATTTAGTCTCATGATAAATCTGGGTATTTTTGGAGTGGATTAATGTAAGACATGAAAAGTGAAAAAACATAGAAGGTTCAAATGAGAAATCTTAGAGATGAGTTTTATGTGGTCAAGTTAGATAAGATTGAATGACATGTCATAAGGGTTTCTAAAAAGTAAGTTTTAATATGTGGTCTACTTATATACAAACAATTTTCAATTTTCTTCAATCTGTTAAAAGGAAAAGGGTTTTCTGTGGTCAGAAGCTGATGTTGAAACCAACTGTGCTGAAAATATGAAATTCATTGTCTTACTGACTGAAGCAATTTGTGAAAGGGTAACTCATCTGAGTTCATACATGAAATAATTTTATGTTTACTGAATATGCATAATTTAGAAAAGTATATATTTTTAGCAGTATCTTATACCAGAAATTAATATGTAGCATTCTATTTTCTGCATCAATGTTAATTGAAATAGGAAGGACCCAGGATAGTGATGAGGAAAAAAATAGCAATTAAGGACAAAAATTCTCCAATAGTTTTATTGTTACCATAGGTTGATGTGATAGGGAGCTATCATGGGGACACCCTCCCTTTTTGGTGACACATCTAGAATTGGAGCTGCACCATGTTGCCCTGGTGGGTGGAGTCTGGTAGCGAACTTGCCAAGAGGAAAGAACACAAGGCATTGTGGCCTGGAGCCACAAAGCAGCAGGCCCGCAGGTGAGGACAGGAAAGACAAGCGGGGAAGAGATTGAAGGACTCAGGTTTGAGAGGTTGGGCAAAGCAGAAAGAGTAGGAAGCGAGGAGTCACAGGTTCCAGTCCCAGAGTCCTGGCAACTGAGAGTCTGGGGAAGTAGAAAAGCTGAAACCTGGGAAAAGTGGCTGTTTAGAAGCTGAGAAGGCTGGTCTGTTGAAAGGTCTGGAAGCTCAAAGAAGCTGGTATCTGGAGGAAGCTGGTACCTGGAGAAAGCTCGAGCTTTGTATGAGTTGATTTTGCATCTGTATTTGCTGAAAACGTTCAAAAAAACTTGGAAAAGCTGAAGTTGTTACCATTTTCTCAGATACATGTGGCTAGAGCACACCCCCAAGTGCAACTTTGGACTGAGAGACTTGGACAGGACTATGTGCTGAGAAAACCATGGTCCTCCCAGTCTCAGAGATTCTGCTTGTTTACTCTTTTGTAAATAAATCCTATTTGGTTTGCCTTTAAAAAAACAAAACAAAACCAAAAAACTGGCCTTTCTTGCAAGGAGCATGGAGGGAAAGAGCCTGAGGACAAGTGGAATTTCAAAAGTGAGCTGTTTTTTTTCTTTGGCTTGGAGGACTTTACCCCTTTTACATCTGATTTCAGTATTGAAGGTAGACAGAACTGAAATTTTTAAAAAATGTTAACTTAAGGCCATTTATGCTGGCATAAATTTCCTTGGTCCATTTTCCCTCCCATTAATATCCCTCAGTCTGGGCATTTCTTTTTCTTCTTTTTTTTAAAGACTGGATCTCGCTACTTTTGCCCATGGAACTGCAGGCTCACGTTGCCCGGGGTACCACAGACTCAAGCAATCCTCAGCCTCAGCGTCCCAGGTAGCTGGGATTACAGGCACATGCCACCACACCCAATTAATTTTTTAGAACTAGGTCTTGCTATGTTGTGCCAAGCAGGATTCGAACCACAATCCCCGGTTCCCTCCGCGGTTTCATAGGTTGCCACTTACAGGCATGCGCCACTGTGCCCAGCCCAGTTTGGGCATTTCTAGCTAGCTTTCCAGTTTATCAAACTGACATCTTTGTGAAAAGGCGGTAAGGTTAAAAGACCCAGAAGAAAATGGGAGTCATGAACCTTGAGACCAAACAGGTTCAATCTGGTGCGGCTGCAGCATAAAACCTCTGAGAAACATTCATATTGGAGATGGTCACAAGCCTTGCAAAAATCCCGAGCCAGAGCTAATTGGTGTTTACAACTATCAACAGGAAATGAACTTTAGTCAAGTCCACTATCCATTGGCTGAGAAGTCAATGAAATTTAACTCATTTGTTTTCAAACCCCATTCCTAAAACTTATATAGGCCCCTAGTTCCTGAACTTTCTGGAGTCTTTTTCACCAAACAATAAACCCTGATCTTTGCCTGCCTTCACTACTGTCTGTGGAGTCTTCTTTTCAGTCTTGACCAGAGGGTCTAAAAGAGCCCTGGCAGATGGAGCAGTAGATAGCAGCTGGCATGCTGCAATTTTATTGGCCTGTTTTTGGGGGTTGGTATTGTACTGAGCCTGGACCCTTGTGCAGTGACAGAATTAATCAGGAGAAGGTAGACAGAACTGAAATATTCCCTCAGGTATTGAAAAGTAACTGACCAGGTGAAAATGAAGTAATTAGTAACAAAGCATAAGAATTCCATACTGACAGATGGTCCATGGGGTATGAATAAATTACAGAACACTTAATACCAGATAAGGAAGATTAAATATCTTTTCACTGAAAAGTAGATCAATATTTGAAAGTCATATAGAAACTTCTACAATGTTATAAGCCAAACCAAACTGACAATGTTTAAAAAACTAGGCATGGATTATAAATAGCAGGTATTCTGCTTAGGTAATCTGAAGATCTGGTGCTCTATTACCATCAGGGTTGATTGACTAGAGAATAATCTAGTCTTGACAGCATTGCTAATGCATTGTCTGAGAATAAATTTTACTTTAAAATCTTTGCCACTCTGGTTAATTACTTTAAAACATTTGTGACAAAACTATTGGGAAAAAATTCCTGATATCAAAGATCTAAAATAATAAAGCTTTTAATCAATTGAAAGGAAAAATCAGGTCTTAAAGACATCTAAGACACCCAAAATTTTGTTCCCCTTGTGAAAAATAATGGATCAATTGGGTTATTTTGAAACTTTGATGAGGAACACTGAGTACATGTGAATTAACACCGATGACTTATAAAATTATGTGAAATTTAATCTACTATATTATGGTATGTTCCTTGTCAATTCTGGCTATTCTAAAATACTGCATGTCATAAAATTCTTTGTAAAATCATTTTATAATCTGATTTTAATTCTTGCCCTTTTAGTTACTTATTCTAGTCCTTGTATTCAGAGAAATTCACAAGAAAACTGATACTCTAAAAATACAGGTCCTTGTTACAGAAATGAGTATAAAAGAAATTGTAGAGCTTACAGAGAAAGTGTGATTCATAATTGCTAGCTAGAGATATGAGATTTTCTAAATAAGGATGAATGAATTACAGGGGCATAGATAACATCTCATGTAGGTGGAATGAACCCTGGAGCAACTATACTCAAGTAAAATTTACTGTTACCCCAGAGGACATCCAAGAGCCTGTGGACCCAGTGTATTCATGAGTCAATCTCTGACATAAAATTGATATTTAAATTAAGACACCAGAAATGTATGTAATTCCACCCTAGGAATAAATGGGTGGCTGGCAGCTTTCTTCTTGCCTGAATCATACTATTCTTTTTGCTTTGCAGTAAAAGAATCCTCTACCCCTGACCCTGGGGAAGCTTCAAAAGGCCTTCGAAGAGGATCTAAAAGCATAGACTACTAGGAACTCAGCCTGGGGATGCCCAGACCGATCTCCACCACACTCAATTGAAATTCCATTCCTCTGTGTGGCCCTACGATGACATTGCTCAGATCAGTAGGTCTCCTTCAGGAGGAAGTAACTGTAAAAGACCATTACCATTAAAACCCCTCAAGAATAAGGAATGAAATACAACAGAAGGGGAAATTACAAGGACCCCAGTACCTTGTCCTTGGTTATTTACTGAGTGAACATGGTCCATGTCTGTTAACTTAAGTTAACCTGCTAAAAGCCTGCCCAACTAATATCCTTTGTCCTCACTACCTGACCCAGGTGTACAACCACATAAAACCAGGACCCCAACAGCCCTCAGGCTGAGAGTATGGCTCAAGTAGTTGCCTCACCACTCCTACTGCATGATCTATAGTAAACATTCCTTCCTTGAATCCTTGACTGGGTCTCCCTATTTGGATCAAATCAATAAAGCTAGACAAGAACTCTCACAGATTAGCAGCATAGTGGGATAAAAACAAATGCCCCCAGTGAAATTTTAAATTTTGAGAAAACCAAGCAAATTGAAAACTCACTCAGTAATTTATTTGAACTCATTTATTTTTAAAAGTAACAAAGTATAAAAACTGTGTTTATTCTTTAAATACTCATTTCATCATGACCTTTTATAACTTTACTGTAGTCAAACCTTCCCTGTGATCAAACTCTGACACTCTATAGATTTTAAATATATAATGAATATTATTCCCTGTGGTCTAACTAGAACTTCTCAAGCCTTAACCCTAGGGCCATTTTATGATTGCCAGAATTAAAGTATGTTTCACATACACAGTATAATAGCTTTCATACTTTAAAACTATTAAAGTGAAATATTTATACTGTGGCCATTTTCATTCAACTAAATCCAATTTCTTCACCTATTTCTCAAAAGCCAGGCTTTCACATATTTGTATGGATGTGTACATTTTTGTGAGTATACTCCCTTTTCTAAATATCGTTCCAGTTTAAAAGCAACGTCAAGGGACATGCACACAACATGGCGGAACAGGGAGACTGAAAGCAATCACTCTCCTGAAAAATACAGCTTTAAAAAAAGGGAAAAGGACTGATAAAACATCCCAGAAAATCTTGGACTCTTGCAATGGGATCAGCAGATCACCTCAAGGAAGACAAAAAAGCAGAGAGTGAAGGCACAAGGACATTGATAGAGTTTCACCTCCTCTGAGGCCAGCAGCAGTATCAGCCTTTGGCACAATGCTGAGGAGGCACAGCCAGCTGAAATCGCAGCCATCATTATCAGAAGCAGAAGCAGCATCACCTCTGATCCCAACACCAGCTGACTGCACCTGGGGACACCTTGGCTCCTGGGGATACTCAGGAGATTGAGGCAACAGAGCACCACTGTAGCTGCTTACAGTTCCTCCAGAGTCAGTCACCATATTGGCTCTATACACTGTTGAGGAGGGACCCGCAGCCACCTGTTACTGCTGCCCTCAATAACAGTAGCGGCAATAGCACCAGCAGTAGCATCACCTCTGACCCCAGCACCAACTAACCCCAGCTGGTAATACCTTGGTTGCTGGGAGGAATGGGAGACTGAAGCCTTGTAGCACCACTACACTTGCTTGCAGCTCCTCCAAGAAGAACCACTACAGCAGCCATCAGCAGACCTCCAGAAAGGGCATCCACAGCCTTCTGAAACAAGGCTGACTACAACTGGGGACACTCTGATTGCTGGGGAGATTCAGGGCATCCAGACTCTACACCACCACTGAGTTCAGAGCCAAAACTTCAAAGAGAAAGACCTGGGGATTAAGCCCAACATCTCTTCCCCAAGGGTCATACCTAGAAGAACTTAACAACTGAATACAGAAGTTAACTCAAGACAGCCAGCAGGCACCCCACATCAGACTGATCACCACTTTGTGTGGGCAACTACCATACACGACCCCAGACTACCCAGAGACCCCTCTCCACAAAGTGGTGTTAGACAGACAGGAGGTCAAAGGTCAAGTCATAGCTCATACCAGCACTTGCCATAGCAGAAGAATGTCCAGGCAGGGGCTTCAAGGAAAGCTTCACACTCAAGCCCCTCCTGCCATAGCATTAATGAGCTCAGAATCCCAATCACTGACATCAGCTACTCAGCAGTCACAAGCCTATGTACAAACTGCAGGAACATTCATCTCCAACCCTAGTTGCCCAAAACAACTGGATAGGACTGACCAGAAGCCCTGCATGCTATCCTCAAGGCAGCAGTTAACAGAAACAGAGGATGGAGAGGTAGGGACCTTCACTGCTACTTCTGATAACAACCACAGCAGCCCAGCCACTAGACAGATACATTCTACAACTCAGCGAGCTCTCCATGTAACCATGCCGACCAACAACAGCGCTAGGGGAGCATCAAGAGCAGAACAAACCTGAAGGCAAATTATGGGATGGAAGAAAATCACAAATGATCAAACAAATGTTCCAGAGAATATTAGACCACAAAAAGAAAGTCAGCCTACAAAAATCAACAGCATGGACATGGAAGACTATTTCAACCTGACTGAAAAAGAATTTAGAGACATCATAACGAAAGATTAAAGAGAAGGGAAAGAATGATATACAGAACACAATCTACAAACTGAAGAATGAAAATGAAACTTAAAGAAAATAGAGGAACTTATGAAGAAATAAGAACCATGAAGAAACAGAGGAACCATGAAGAAATAGAAGAAACAGAAGAACCTATCAGTACTCTCTAAGACGCAGAGTGAAAGAATCCAAAAAGAAAAGGAGGGAGGATGGGCATGGTGGGCGTGCCTGTAAGCTGCAGCCTAGAAAACCGCAGCCAGGTCCAGGGATAGCGGTTCAAGTCCCACTGGGGGGCACGTCGCGAGACCTAGTTCCAAAAAATTAACTGGGTGTGGTGGCGCGTGCTTGTAATTCCAGCTACCTGGGAAGCTGAGGCTGGGGATTGCGTGAGTCTGTGGTACCCTAGGCAACATGAGCCTGAGGTTCCACAGGCAAAAACAGCAAGACCTGGAAAGGAAGG
>PVHY01003469.1:18614-107411 GCA_004024945.1 Uropsilus gracilis | reverse complement strand
TTTTTTTTTTTTTTTTTTTTTTTTTTTTTTTTTTTTTTTTTTTTTTTTTTTTTTTTTTTTTTTTTTTTTTTTTTTTTTTTTTTTTTTTTTTTTTTTTTTTTTTTTTTTTTTTTTTTTTTTTTTTTTTTTTTTTTTTTTTTTTAGTTTCTAGGTTATTTATTTCTTCTTTTATCTTTATTATTTCTTGTCTTCTGTTGGGTTTTGAGTTTTCCTGTTGTTCTTTTGCTAAATTTTCGATCTGGGATATGAGGTTTTTTTCTTTGGATGGTTTCTAGGTTTTTGATATGGGCCTGTATTGTTATGAAACATCCCCTTAGATATGCTTTTGCTGAGTCCCAGACATTTTGGAATGTTGTGTCTTCCTTGTCATTTGTTTCAAAGTAGGTTTTAATTTTGTCTTTAATTTCTTCAATTACCCATTCTTCATTTAGTAAAATATTGTTTAGTCTCCATGTATTGGGCTTTCTTGCTGCTTTCTCTTTTAAAAAAATTAATTTTTGTGTATTTGTTCAAGTTTTCTTTGTGTCCTAATTTTTGAGAAGGATCCATGTGCATTTGAAAAGAAGGTGTATTTCCTTCTTTGAGAGTGCAGTGTCCTGTAGATATCTATTAGGTCCATTTGGTCTAGGTCCTCCTTTATAGCTTTTGTGTCCTTGTTTAATTTCTGTTTTGTTGACCTGTCTTTCGGTGAGAGTGGAGTGTTAAAGTCTCCTACAATGTATGTGTTTTCACTAATATATGTTTTCAGTTCTGCAAGTATCTGTCTTATGAATCTTGGTGCTCCCTCGTTTGGTGAGTATATGTTGATAATTGTTATGTCTTTTGGTGGGTTAAACCGTGTACCATTAGATAGTGTCTGTCTTTATCCTTTGTCACTTTTTTATTCTGAAATCTGCTTTATCCGCTATGAGAATGGCTACCCTTGCCCTTTTTGGGGGACCATTCACTTGTAGAATAGTTCTCCATCCTTTCACCTTCAGTCTATGGTGGTTGTCTTTAGCAATTAGATGTGTTTCCTGGAGAAAGCAAAATGTTGGGTTCTGTCTCTTGAGCCAGTCTGCAACTCTGTGTCTTTTGATTGATGACTTTAGACCATTTATATTTAGAGTGATTATTGATGTGTGATGTTCTAGTGTTGATATTCTAGAGGTCATTTTGCAGTTCTGCTTTGGTTTCTTGTTATGTTTATTCTATTTATTCATCTGTGGGTTTTGGTCTTGTGGTTTCTTCAAATATTTATTGGAGTGGTGGTTTGGTAGCAGCAAATTTTTGGAGACTTTGCTTGTCTGGGAAGGTTCTAATTTTCCCTTCATAAAGGAAGGACAGCTTTGCAGAGTAGAGTATTCTTGGCTTGAACTTTTTATCTTGGAGTTTTTTGAAGATGTGACTCCATTCTCTTCTTGCTTGAAGTGTCTCTTCAGAGAAATCTGAAGTCAATCTAATAGCTTTCCTTTGTAGGTTATCTGTTTCCTCCTTCTAGTCATTCTCATTATTTTTTCTTTATCTTGGACTCTTGGAAATTTTATGATTATGTGTCTTGCTGTGGTTTTTCTTTCATTAAAATAGTTTGGTATCTTTTTTTTCTTTCTGTATGTCTATTTTCATTTCATTCTTCAGGGTTGGGAAGTTCTCTTCTATAATTGAATTAAAAAGCCTTTCATTTCCTGTGTCTTTGTCTTCTCCTTCTGGGATTCCAATTATTCTTATATGTCCTTTCTTTAAGGTATCTGATAGATCTCTGATTTTTTCTTCTGTCTTCTTGTTTTGTTTTTCCCTCTCTTTTTCTCTCTTGGTTCTCTCTATTTCTGTATCTTCCAATATGCTGACTCTTTCTTTAAATTCTTCTAGTCTGCTTTCTTGGCTTTCCCCCATATTTTTGAGATCCTCTATTGTTCTTCTTACATACGGCAGTTCCTTCATTTTCTTATTTAGGGTTTCAATCTTGTTCTTCTGTTCGCCAATGATAATGTTCATTTTACTACATTCCTTTTTATATTTTTCAACTTCTTTTAGCTCGTTGATTGCTTTTACCATATTATGTCTGAATTCTTTATCTGACATTACAGACATTTCTTCAAGTTTGTCCATGTTGGTTTCTGGAGATTGTTTAACCTTTGGAGATGAATGATTTTCCTTTGGGCTTACTTGAGTACTTGTATTTTTCTTCCTTCCTGTGTTTTCCCTTCAGGTTTGCTCTACATATTGAGCAACAATGGCTCTAGTATTGGTTGACATGTTGAGGTGTATCAGATTGTGGTTGTTTCTGCACTTGTGCCTGCATAAATTCTTGCTTGTGTTGGCCTGTGTTTTGGGGATGAGTTCCTTTCCTTTCTTTCTGTCTCTGCGATCTGAGTTTTTCTTTTGAAATCTCTATGCAATGATTTAATTCTTGTTGATAAACCTTATCTGCACCGGCACCAATAGGCACTGATGCCACTGGCACTCACTGCCAGCACCGAATGGCAGGTGCTGCCGCTGGCCTCCAGGAAGGGGGGGTAGGAGTGCAGGTCTGAGATGAGAAGTGGCATGCTGGGGGCTCGAGGAAACGGGACACCAGTCCCCCATGTCATGCACTCACTGCTGCCGACCGACGGGAGGATGCTGCCGCTGCCCTCTGGGAAGGGGGTGGGCGTGCAGGCCACAGACGCGGGGTGGCGGGCTGGGGCGCAAGGAAACAGGATGCCAGTCCCCTGGTGCCCTGCATTCAGCATGGTGAATTTGAATTCATGAAACTCCACACTCTTAGCATCTGTAATTCACTATAATTGCTGAAACTTTGAGTAAAATATTGAATTTGGCCTTGTAGAAGCATTAAAGTGCTTGTTTGTCCTTTAGTCTTAAGTAAAGGAGTAACCTAGGACCTGGGAAGAGGAACGAACAAAAGGCAAGTAGAACACAAATGAATTGTTTCCACTGATTCACAGAATTTAGAAGCTGAGAAGCAGATAGGGGAACCATTCATCAGTAAAAACTTCTTTATAAGAATATGCATGCTTTGTGGTCTTAGGACACAAATATTTCTTGACTACTCCATTTAGAATTACAGGTTCCAAAGTCTAGTTTCAAAGATTTCTATGTTTTTACTTTCTTCAACCTTATGAGATGATGGTTTTGCAAAAACTATTCTGAGGATATAACTGACAGAAAAGACACCAAAAACACAAATTCTGGATATTTGAGTTTTAACATTGGTAAAATTTTTTAAAAAATGATCTCATGAAAACTATATTTTTTAATATGGTTCATTTTACTAGATAGGGGCAAGCTTCATCATTATTAAAACAAAAGAAGATGTTTCAAAACTTAGTAATAAGCCCACTCTTTCCAAAGAACAAATACTTGGTCATTCTCACATGCTGACAGGTTGTTTAAACCATTTATCTTAAACCCTTTGGGGCACCTGATTACCGGCATGCCTGTCTATCAGTTGTAAATAATTTGGGAACATTCTTGAAGAATACTTTAAGTTTGAGTGAAACATTTACCAATTTTTCAAGTGCACCATTCCTTTAAGAGGCTTGGGCTTTTGGACTGCCTGAATTCCATATCTGTAGGTGCTATTTGCATCACTGAAGAAGCTATTAGATTTTTAAAAATGAGATCAGTTCACTGTTATACCCAAAAGTATATAGCAGTGTCATCAATCTTGGCAGCATATTTTGAGAAGGAAGAAAATAATTTTTAGATATCACCAAACAGATATAAGTTGTTTCTTTGTTTGGGGGTCTCACGAATCTTTTTTTGCAGTTTCACTTTCTTTTAAATTAAAAAAAATTGACATATGTGAATTGTTTTAATTTTGGAGGTGACCTTGTCCTTTGGGGTCTCTTTGGAAAGACAGTCTGGAAGCTTCTGCTCTAGTTCACTTCTTAGTTTAGTGTTAAAACGCCCATAAAACCTTCCTGTTTACAACTATTCCAACCCCATTGTTCTTTGTAGGTGAGAAGAGAGATTAAGAAAATTTACCTAGATAACAGGAAAGGATACTCTTCTGCCTTATTCCTTTCTCTACACATGGCTCTAAATGCTTAGCTTAAGATTCAGATTCAATGCTGTAAATCATTACCTCAAAAAATAAAAAGTAAAAGCAAAAAAGATATAGTAGCTATGAAAATAGACATATTCAAGTTCCTTCTTCTCAACCCCCCAAAATCCTCTCAAATTTCACTGCAATAAATGATACTATAAGAACCTAAAGAATATGAATTTTGCAAGTGACTGATTACTCTTGTCTGTATTTTCCTTCAGAATATCTGATGGGTTTTAATACTTATTTTAACAAAAAATAATATGTAAATAGATAGACAACACTAAAATCTTTGTAATACAGTCTCAGAAAATAATCATTCTTTCTTTATGCTATGAGTTCAATTTATTAAATAAGCATTTATGGAGTACCTATTATGTATATGCCAATGAAGATATTTTACTTGTAAGACTAATCTATATCAGGCAATCTTCTGTGATATCTGAAACTTAATATAAAAATTCCTAACACAGGTTTATTATTATTATTCCCAATTTAAAGATGTCAGAAATGAAGAAGAGATTAATTCATCAAGTACACCACAGTAATGGAATTAATAAACTAAAGAGTTGAGATTTGAACTCAGACAATTTGCTTCTAGAGTAATTATTTTGGCCACCAGACAATGGGAAATTAATTTTAGATTGTTTCTCCTCCTACCCCCTGTCTGAGGAAAACTATAACCTATTGATGACCAAGTTTAGGTATGAGATGATCTTTCTAAAGATAAATGTCTGAGGTTTGTCACTGTGCTTGGTACTACATTACTATTCACCATCTCTCTCTCCATCCCAGAATCACAGTTTCTCAGGATTAGATATTACCTCAGACAGATATAACCAATGCTAGATTTTCCAACAGAGGTATGGTGGGAGTAAATCATCTTACTAAGGCCCACCATTTTTTCATCCTGATCTTAATAGGAAAAAAAAATATCATGTTTACTATTTTCTTGCTTTTTTATGAACATGCATTCCTGGTGGTAGATTGTTTCCCATCTGCTCTTAGGGCTATATTATACAAACATTAAAGTTAATGTTGAAAGCACTGCTATTCATCGTGGTTCGCATTCATTTTCATACATCTATTATTTAACTACATATTCAGTCTATCAAGTCTCAAGAGTTTATAAACTTATTTTGGAGTTCAGAATTTTATCTAATTCTTTAGTCAAATTGCACATACCCCACATTATAAGGTCATCTCTGGTTTGCCACAAACCATGTAAATATTTATTTTACCCTAATTTTTTTATTACTTTTAAAATTTTTATCCAAGCTGTTTTTACTATGATAACTTTTTTTTGTTATGTTTACTGAATCATATAGCTGGTTGTGATGACTTTTCATTTTAATAACAAATAATTTCAAAGTTTGATCTTCCAACTAAAACTCTGTATTTATTTCTATGTACGTTGAATTCCATCTTTTAGGATTTTCAGCAAACTAGATTCATAACCAAAGACATTTTTTAATGAATCTTATTCCAGTGAGTGCAACAGTGAAATTTTCAGCAAAGGTATTATAATATAATGCCTTGAAAATCTATTTTACTGGTTTTTCCACACACTGCCATCTGGATCAAATGCATGCTGCCCCATAGGACTGGTACCTGTGAGGTCTGCCTCTTTGTAGCAACCCCATCTGACTGAAACTGACTTCTAAGGAAGTGAAGGAACATCCAATATGGCCAGAAAGGGTTTGACTCTCCCACAAAATAGTGAGATCCTTAGGTGCTCACAAGACACAAAAAAATACACTTTCTGATAGGCAATAAACTTTCAGAATTCAAGGGACTTGCTTCTGATCTTCCTGAGTATCTCTACCATTTAATTAAGAAAGCAATTGCTGTCCAAAATCATCTTGAGAGGACTAGGAAGGATAAGGATGCTAAATTTCTCTCAGTCTTATTTCACAACAGTTGACTTGCTATAACAATACAAGCAGGTCCTTCCCAATGAATGGAAATTCAAGTCATCCATAGTTTCTGCTCTTGTTGCATAAATTTATGCATGTATTCAAGCAACAAAAATCATTCTTTGACTACAAAAATGTCTGTTTTATTATAAGAAAGTTTTAAACGTACTTTTTGAATGCTATTTTAAAATGCTAACTGTAGCATTAAATGTATTTAATTTAGATAGAATTTACACTTCTAATAGATATGTACTACTCTAAGTAAATTGAATCATGTAATTTAACTAATATATCAGCATACTGCAATACAAATATTTTTTAATATTTAGGAAATCATCAGTGTTGTATTAGGTGTAGAGCTTTAGAAAAGTTGTGTAATCTCTCAGCGTAAATTAAGATATCAGACTAGATAATTCCCAAGAAAATCAATGCTGTTTTTTAGTTTATTAAATCCAGTTTATGCATATATTGGCCACTATATGTTAAAATAACATTTTCTAAGTCATCATCTTATTAAAAATATTCTTAATGAAATCTAGAGTTTGAGTGACTTGTGCATGAAATCTAGAGTTTAAGTGACTTAGGCATTCAGTGCTTTGTGAAGTAATTCAGACCATCATAAGGCCACTTATATGTTTCACAGTATGATTTTACTACATAAGATGGCAGAAAACAGAACCAGATTAATATGCTTATACCTTGCTACCACAGCTACCAGCTAACCCTTGAAGTTGTTTCCTAAAAATTGACCCATATATTTTGTTTCCTGTATTTCTTGATAGTTTATTTGAGGTTAAACATATAGTTTTAGAAGGAAATATCTGGCTATATGGAAATATAAAGTCATCAGAAGTAAGTTTCTAGAGGTGGAAACAGGAACTTCTTTTTCTGTGATTTATGTTTATGATCAGCATATTCTTTGGCAGACTCTATTTTCATAAACCACTTTGTACCATTTATTTACAAGACTGACAAGGCAGGGATATATTTGAAGAAACATGTTTGAGTCTCTTTCTGTGTATGTGTATTCCTTCATGCAATTTCCTGAATTACCTATTATTTTCAATTATCCATGCTTCTGTACCCTTCAATCAGCATGAATAATCAAATGCTGAGTTCAGTTAACAAATATGAATGTCTAGAAGGCATTAATAAGGGTTGCAAAATACCTTACTATTATTTTTATGTTGAATGGAATTAAACAGAAAGACTTGTTTACATGTTAAAGAAATATGGGGCAATTTGATTATAGCTCCCTGCAGATATAACATTTTTTATATGAACAATAACAAATAAAACCTTAGTTGAAAAACATGATTATAATTTTTATTGCAGTAAATAGTCTACCTGAAGGTTCTTATGTGAATTAAAAAAGTTCAAATACTGTATTTTATTATAATGAAAAGCCATTACATAATTAGTTATCTGCATAAAACTTTAGATTCAATATAAGACAAGGCAGTTCAAATACTATCACTAATAAAAGTTTTTAATTACAATTCTGCTTCTAGCTTGATATTATCCCCTTGCATCCAATTCTATAAACCAATATATTATGCACATTTTGAGAATTTTATCACTTTCTATTTTTTAAATAATCTAAATGCCACATTAACAATTTTTAAAAACCAACTCAATTACAGATGCATAAGTTCATTTTAGGATATATACATATATATATGTTATGAGTTGGGAAATGTCATCACATCCTTCATCACCACATTTTTTATGTCTTCCTGTGGTGAACACCTGTGGCTTGTTGGCAATGTGTTTGCTTCTCAGGACTATTAAGTACTCTATATTTTTAGAGTGGATCAGCTCAGAGTTATTTAACACAGGTGTTTCTATAATTATGATACAGTGGAAAATCCACAGTGTTCAATAACTTTCAGTTCCCCTTTTATCTAGGTGATAAAAATCTTCTGTCCCTTATGCAATGAAGTTGTACTGAAGGATTGATAGGTTAAGTTTAAGTTTGCTTAATTGACTTGTAATAAACTAGATATTTTATTTTAAACATTTAACAGGTAGTAGCATGTCAAATAATTTACATGAGTTAATTCATTTCATATGGCTAACCATGCTACATCAAAGATGAAAAAAAAATCTCAGATATTATATAAAGACTGTTGGTAAAATACTCTTACACTGAATTTAGAGATTTCAAAACCCTGCTTTAATGCCATTAGAACTCTATCAAGGTCAATACTGAATTTCAGGTTTTACTTTGTTTTGTTTTTTTGTCATAAAAAGAAATATTTGAATATGCCACTACCAAACATAAATATCTCTCACTGCAATATTAATTTGTAAGTTTGTGTGTGTTTTTAATAGCACCCTAATCTCATCTTCACTTTCATGACCACTTTACCCTCATCCCATTTATTCTGAGATGGAGTTGAAGAAATTTGCTCAAGCTTATTGCTAACACTAATAACAAAGAATAAGGAGCTTGACAACCTAACTGCTATAGGCCTGCCGCTGGGACTTGAGTGTTTCTGAAACAGTGATTGCTTCATTTGGGTTTCATTACTTGCCTAATCATATCACCTGACACACAATAAACACCTAATAAGTATCGCTGAATACATGTGTGAGTAAATAGTAAACAGAGTCCTCATCCCTCTGTCTTGAGAGTTTCAAACCTCCCTTTGTCTTTGTAACAAGTTCCAGAATGTCATGATGATTCCTGTTGCTATTGTTGCTGCTGACAACCACATCAGCACTAACAAATGAGAATACAATTCAGAGAAAAAAATCATCACAACTTACATTGTAGCTATTGGACATCAAGTACTATGAAATGAGTAGAGAGCAGAATAACTCATTAGATGATTGATATGATACAATATTACATTCTTTTTAATATAATAATAGGCAGAAGTTTTCCTACATTCTGGGCTAACATGAGTCAGAAGTGAGAGCACTACTTTGCACTGATTTTTTTTTTTTTTAGTTTACAAATAAGATTTAGCTTAAATTTGCTAAACAAAAACATTTGTGTGAGAAGACTGAAAATAAGGATTCTCTCTTGCTGAGGACTCCTGAGAAAATCCCAGATACCAATGAATGAATTGTTCATTTCATGACCTTGTTGGGAACTTTTCACATCTTTAGAAACATTTGTGATTTCACTTATCAAAATATTCTTCAGTAAAGAAATTCCTAGCTATCCTTTTACTTACAAGTGAATAAAGGCAATATTCCTGCAAGGAGTTGCATTTTGAGTCTTATAAACCCATCAAGTCAATCAATCAAACATTAATGGAACTGCAGTTGAGCAACTTTGGGGGAGAGACAATTATTTTAAAAAAGGAGTCAGAAAACATTGCCCTGAGAAAGTTTTAAGAATTCTGCTATATACCATTTTTTTTTTGTTAGACATGGTAAGTTTAGATGTATTTACATTTTTCTTTCTAATTAATCTCCTACTGTTCCACTATAGAGTGGATTTCCACGCATTTCAGACTTTTAGTATTTCCTAAGTGTCATCGTAGACATGCAAAACATATTTTCTGCCTAAAACATAAGCACCCTGAGAATACTGGGTAAACATCATCCTCAAAATTCAATTTAAATACCCATTTTCCCTTACTTTGTCTCCTTTGAACTTTTACTCCATCACCAAATTCTTCCCACATTAATATTTTTAATGTATGTTAAATACTTCTGATTTAACACTCAGCCATGGTTTCATTCACTCTCTTACTCCTTAACATACCAGAAAACACCTGAAGTCAGGTATTTTCTGCATTTTGTAAGATTTAGAAAAATAGCTTTGCTAAAATTCCGAAAATACAACAAATATTTTGCATGTTCTTGTCTTTGTTTTTGATAGTTTGTCAAAGTAAATAAAATATCTTGAGAATTTTTCTATCATTTTAAAAGAAAATCTTTCATATGTGCTTGCTATTGTCTCAATTTAGGAAATGAATTTATTCTACCGACTTGGAAACATCTACAAACTCTCTCTAATGCACTGATGACTTAACAGTTCTACTAAAATTGTATCTGCACTAAAAAAATGAAACAATTATTTGTATCAAACAGTAGAATAAATTTGGGTAAATTTGTTTGAATGGCTTAAGAGAACTTACATGTTCTATTTTAAAATAATATCCACAATTTCCTTAATTAGTTAATCCTTGCTTCTCAAGTGCTAATTTTTCCTACCTTTTTCTGTTTCACTCTGGGATATTTTAGAATAGCTATTAGAAACTTAACAACATGGTATGTTGTCTTTAAATATTAGGAAAATCATACCAGGCCATGTAAGATGTCCGATCAAAACTATGGCTGATACAACCTAATCCTGGTATGATAATAGAAACTGCTTCATCTGCCAGAAGTAAAGATTCAAATCCAAAAGTGAATCTTTACACTTTAATGGAGAGAAACATACCTAACTATCAGTTCATTATATAACAGGAAATCGATATTTCATTACCACAATGTAGTATTGAAATATTACAACCAGGTGAAAGTATGATAACCTAAAGTAGGCTGAAGCACAATAACCCAAGAAATAAGCCTTAAGGGTTAGAAAACAACCATGACTTACTGAGTCAGTTTATTGGCATTCAGTCCAGTTTCTCCTTGACTTTCTCATCTGCCTTGCCACATGAGGTCTTATACTACCTACCACCAATAATAGACCAATTGGAAGATCAGCACACGTAAACTGTGTATAAACCCTTAACTCCCTGTTAGGGGTACTCAGCCTTAGAATATGAATCATATGAGTCAGTACTAGTGCTAATAAACCTGCATCTTGACAGCTCTGGTTTCCTAGTTCCCTGATTGCTTTGACTGCGTACGTTCCACCACCCTGATTGCCTGCTTTCAGTATATCATATGCATGCCATCAGCCATTTGGTGTCAAAGTTTTATTCTTAATTAAAAAAGAAATACCTAGTGTATGCCTTACCCTTTAAATTTTAGCAAAAATTGCAAATCTTTATCCATGGATTTCTGTGCAACAAAGGTAGTTGAAGTATTTTAAGCATCTGAGTTACCTTCTTTACTTTTCACAGTAAATATGCATTTAGAATTCCCTTTATAGAAATGAAAGTTGAGACTTAGAAAAGGAGAGGAACTTGCTTGAGATAACACATGTGGCTAATGGTAGGACAAATATTTAAACGCAGATAGGCAGACTCAAGTCTCTGTTGTTAAGTAAAACCCATTACCTTCACCACTTATGCACATAATTGTTGTTTGTCTTGGGTCCACTTGTTTTAGTCATCTTAATTTGTTAATATTTGGACATTAACATCATATGAGTGTTTTCATATATAACATCCATGATAAACTTGATAGTGAATTTAGCAGACTGCTCATAAGAAAATTGACGTGAAAATTCCTAAATTAATGTGTTCTTCTTGACTGACTTAACTGATGACATAAAGAAGCTTTTCTTTCCCTTTCTTGCAGACACTATTGATGATTTATTGCTATGTAGGATTTTTGCTTTTTTTTCTGTGAAAAGTTTTCTAATATGTCTGATGAGTAGAAAAAAAAACTCCTTTAAACTATCATTTTTTGAATCAACTGAGTATGACATAAGACTCAGAGAGAAGCATTGTCTCCACAGAGACCGCATATCTCTTTGATTTGAGAAGTCTTCCTTCCTGGCCAGCGTGGTCAGTTTACTCTCAGGATGAATTATGGGGTGGAAAAGCTTGTGTTAGGAGATATAAACAGAGAAAGACAGACGAACATTAAATATTTTTCAACCAAATTGATCCCCATCCTTACAGTTCATTGCCAGATTAGCTTATTAAAATATGTATTTCAATATATTTGCTACTGAATATATTTTACAATATATGTTACACAATATATTTATTAACACTTAAATATATCATCAAATACTTAAATATAATATCCTTAATGTACTCAATAAAATATGTTACTCCAATACTCAATATATTGACTGTAAATATGTTACTCAATATTTACTGTGTAATAAAGAAAATTGTATCAAACAAAAAATATAGCGTTAATTTTAATGTAGGGTCATCCAGAAATAGGGCATGATTTTAGGTCTTCAGATATCAGTATTGAGATTCAAGAATATCAATTGCAAATCTGCAGTTTGGGACTATTTTCCCAGTTGTCCATACCCTTGAACTTTGTCAAATTTCTTTTACAAAATTTAGTGTATAATTGGATAAATGAAGACAATTAGTAAGTGTTTTTAATACAGTCAGTCTCTTTTCATAAACAATATCCTGAATCATTGAGAACAACAAAACAAAAAACAAAACTGTGACAAAAATATATAAATAAAATTATTCAATTTTATTACCTAAAATTTAGCATTCAATCATCAAAATGTTCCCTTGAAAATATGTTTGATCATGCCACTTTTCTTCAAAACTACAAAGGCTTCTCATTACACTGAGAATGAATCTCTTTACTAAGATTTGAGGGAATTTTATAATGATTCAAAGTGTTTTATGAAAATAAAATAATTACTATTTCAAAGTGTTTTTTTTTTTTAATCTATCCTTCTAGTTTCTCTACTGGATCCTGTGAAATAGACTGACAAAAGATTAAAAAGTGGTGTTCATTAACATGTGTAGTGTGCATACACGGGTGAAACACAGTGATGAGTCATCACATCTCAAATGTTTCTGCTTTTAGTCTGATAACGAAATACTCTAGGAAAGCTTCTTTCCTCATTTGTTGAAACCTGAAGGAAGCGTCATACTTTATTCTCTATAAATTATATGAACACACAGCGGCTCAGTTCGATAAGCTCAGGAAGCACTTCCTCTTACCTTTTAAACTCTGGCTGACAGATGACTTAACCTCTTAGCTTTCTCGTTAGTTACTCAGCACAACTCATAGTTTTCTCCTTGAATTTCTTGAACATACTCATAAACATACTCCTATCTCAGGGGCTTGGTCTTACAATTCATTCTACCTCAAATATTGATTCTTCAAATATTCATGTAGTTTTATTTCCTCTTTTGATCAAATTTGCGTTCAAAGTCAGCCAAGAGGACTACTTTGTCAGTTCTATTGAAAAATAACAAACTATCTGCTTCTTCATGTATTATCTGCTTCTTCATGTATTCTCATAGCAATTGGTGCCACTCTATAATATTGCTGTCAGCTTACTTGATAATTGTGCTTTGCTTCTTTTCATTAAATGTCCCAAATCTCTCTCTATCTCTCTCTCTCTCTCTATATATATATATATACATACACATATATATGTATCAATCTATCTATGTTTGCATGTATCTATCTAGTCATACATATATGCATATTTTTTAAAGATTTTATTATATGCTGTATATACATACACACATTAAATTCTGTCCTTTTGTAAGGGCTTTATGTAATATAGAAGCATGCAAGAGAAAAATGACAAGGAGAGTTTCAGATTAACATTCTCCATATGTTTTACATTAAGGGGCAAAATAGAGTTAAATGTGGTATAAAGGACAGTCAAGGCTCTACTACAATTGTGACTCAAAATATCCTCTGAGTAAATGCACAATCAGCAAAGCATTTGAAGCACAAATTACAAGGACAGGGAAGTACCTTTGGTAAAGCTGCTGATAGAGACCTTTTAATGATTCTATAGAAAAACAAGGTGACATTGGTTTTTATTGAAAGGAAATATATTACACTCTAATATTTTTTAAATACATACAAATGACAGGGCTTGGGACACAAGAGTCTATTGCTTCTCTTCATACTAAATGGCTATTGAGAAGTACTTTCCTGAAATGATATTGAAAAATACACATTAATAGTTTTTATAAATAAAATGTGAGAAAGATAATAGGGAGAAGGGTATAATAATTATTGACCTAAGTTGGAAAACTAAGGCAATCAAGTATCAAAAATACTATATAAGGAACTGTTAGAATTTTAAGTATTTTTTTTAACACAGAAATGTCTTGTCTATTGTTAATGGGAATAATCTGCATTCTTTCATGGGGTTATGCTTGCTATTTATAATGTATGCTCCTATCATAAAGGAATAATCATTAACTACTGATGAATAGCTATAAGACTTTGGAATACAAAACCAAAGAAGAGGCATGAGACATGATGGCCTGATAATATTATGGTTTTATGATGAATTTAGGAGTTCTGCTTTACTTGCTTGGTAGGATTTAAGGATGATAACAACATAATAATATCATCAAAATATTTATAAAGAGGGAGATAAGTTAACTGTCATGACAATGAGATAAAGATGATTAAGACTGCGATAAATCTCAGTATCAAATAAATCTCAGTATATATGTTGTGTTCTTCATGTGTTTCAGCTATGTGTTCAAAAACAATTATATCAGAGCAAAATACAAATGGTTAGTAAGTCTACTGATAATCAGTCCATCATCCAAATTTATGAGCCCTAAGTAACTTTATGACAAGAAAAGCATTTTGTCTTGTCATATTAACAAAAATTAGCAAAAGATGCATTAGCTGCTATTAGAGTGAAAAGCTGCTCACCACTAGAACTCTACTAGATGTTATTTTACAAGTAGCTATGCTAATACAATTAAGTCCTGTAGGCAAGGATACCCACTTATGCAAGAAGTTGTTCAGCTGCTTGCAACTGATGAAGAAATAACATGTTGATTGATATGCCTTTAAAAATATGTACATTTTACTTTACAAACTATTGTAAAGACTGCCTGCATATTTTTACCTGGAAGATGCCAAAATTGGTGGGTGTGTAATGAAAGCAGGCATGCAGATAAAAATCCAGGTTATTCTGCTTGTTTGAACACCAGTTAAATGGCACAATTACCAAATTTAACACTTAAGACAAAGTACTTGAGTGAAATTTCAAGGCAGAAGTAGAGCATATATAAATGAAATTAAAAACAAAATACAACTGAAAGCAGCATTCCTAAATCTGTTTTGGAGTATTCAGAAAATCTATTCTTCAAGCAGTTTATAGTTTCCACTTGCTGGATTTGCTTAAATAAAATTGCATATCATCATGAACAGTTATTCCCAAATCCAATTAAATAGAAGTTGAGACTTAACCTTAGAAATTCACTATTAAAGAGGAAAAAAGAGAAAAGAAAAAGGTTCTTAGCTGACCTCAGCTGAAAATGAACACAGATAAAATCTTTCGAAAGTGCACTACTATGCCTACAACAGAAATCTAGCAGGTGACAGTGCTGAAAATTATTGTATTTGTACTATAATGTTTAGTTTTTAACACAGCTATTAATATCTTTAAAGCTAAACTACAAAATGAAAATATATAAACTATAAAATAAAAATCTGTTAAAATATGATTTATTTTTAATAACAGAATTTTAGTGATAGTGATACTTGTTCTCACTCTCAGTTTTGGTCAAGACATAAGATGTGATCAATAAATCCAGAAAAAAATGGTTATAGAAACACAAAATACCTTGTCAAAGAACATAATTCCTTATTCTGACAGTGACTGTATAACAAATTCTCTTATCTCATTTAAGACAGGTTTCACATTTTCCTAAGTAACCTGTAGTTCAAATGATTCTTGATATATCTAAAATATAAATTTAATTTTTGTCATTCATTGCCCCATTAAAATACATTTAGTGAGGTAACTGTGAGTGATTTTCTGCTCACTCTTATATATATTTTTTTTCTAGAGATTCTGTGAATTATTATCACAGATAATATTCAGTAAGTCGAATGTTTAATACAAGATATTTGTCACAAATCTGAACCTGAATTTAGTAACACAATTTACTACTTTATGTTTACACCATCCTGTTTCACACTGAAAACTTCAGGATTAAGAATTAAGATGGTTTTTCTATTATTCACCTAAACTTCTCTAATAACTCTTTTCCCTACCTCTTTTCTAAAGACTTTGTTTTCAAGGTAAGAGTATGTAACTATCAGTTAGCTTTCAGGGCCTGACATTTTGGGGAAGGGTATTTGTCCACGAGATTCATTGAGCTTCTGTTTTCAACTCTCATACATAACTCTGAACCATGATAAAGGAACTCTTGTCCTAAACGAACCTTTGCCTGTCATATTGGGTTGTCAGTATGCAGTTTCAGTTTCTTGCTGCTGCACCCCCTCCAGGACTCCAGGTGGCGCTATTGGACAGAAGTCAAGATGTCTTGTTCTGTGCAAATTTCATAGGCATCTTTTAGGATACAATCAGGAAGGTCATGTAGGTCGACCCCAAAATGGTATCACTTTCCAAAGAGTTTTAAGTCGTTTATCTTTTCTCAGAGTTCCAAGGTGGGAGTCCAAGCCTCATTCACTACGCCTTACAAATTAAAATGTCACATATTAAGGTCACCACAGATCCCTGTGAGAGTCTGCAATACAAAAGAATGTTCATAGAAGGAAGGAGGAGAAAGGCCATCTCACTAGATATTTTCATCCCAAATATATTCTTCTAGTATCTTCTCCGAAAAGAGTCTCTCTCTCTCTCTCTCTCTCTCTCTCTCTCTCTCTCTCTCTCTCTCTCTCTCTCTCTCTCTCTCTCTCTCTCATCTTTAATACTTGTGTGAGAGGAGTCACAACACTGAGAGCAATTATTTTTAAGATTTAAATTTTTATTATAGATTCAGCAAATGGAGGTTCACCCTTGAAATTTTACAGATACTATGTATAGTCATATAAAAAAATCTCAAAATTAGCAAACTGTAATGTTTACAAAATCTTAATTATATGATAGTTAAATAATGGTGTTTTATAAGGCATCTGGATAATCAAAAATATCTAGATGCACTTATAAAACATATTTGAGTCAGAAAGTTCTATGAGACTAAAAGAAACTTTTGAAAAGAATCAGGCACAGACCAAAAAAAAAAAAAAAGGAAAAAAAATATAGATACACAATCTGACACTGAGAATTAGTGATAAATCTTCTGTTAAAAGGGAAAAATATAGCATTGATTGGTACAGATTTTATTCATATACTTGTTCATTCATCAATTCATAAAAAACATGAATATCTTCTGTGTAGCAACATATGGACAGTGAGCCGCAATGTTGAGCGAGAATAGCAACCCTTAATCAGCATTTACAGAAGTAGTTATACTGCTTCTCCAATGAGAATTTTGTAGTGTTTTCCAAGCATGTTTAGAAAGATTAAAATGCAAAATATTCAACACTGTAAAATATTTGATGTCGAAACAGAAACATTTTTTTTCTTACATGTGCTTAATATTATTGGCTAAATTCCCCTTATAAGTTATAACTGTGATTTAAGGTATGACTTTTTTTTTTTTTTTTTTTTTTTGAGACTAGGTCTCCCTATTTTTGCCCGTGGAATTGCAGACTCCTGTTGCCCAGGGTACCACAGACTCAAGCAATCCCCAACCTCAGCTTTCCAGGTAGCTGGGATTACAGGCGCATGCCACCACGTCCAGCTATTTTTTTTTTTTTTTTTGGAAATAGGTCTCGCTACTGGCCCCAGGAGCGAATCGAACCGCGATCCCTAGCCCCAGCTGCTTCATAGGCTGAAGCTTACCGGCTCGAGTCACCGTGCCTGGCTTAAGATATGACCTTTTTAATCTGTGATGATTCTCTCAGATTCCCAAATGAGAATTCAACTAAACAGAAATATGCTACTCTTGAAAATTACCTGAGTATTCCAACACATATTCTGTTGATCTTAAACATGCTCAACTAACTAGTTATAGCCTCTAAGAGAAAAAAAAAATATATAAACTCATTCATTGATAAAGGATAATTTAATCAAAAAGTTCAACATATATATATATAAGACAAAACAATATTAGTAATAAAACCCTGTGATATCACTTGCAAAACAAAAAAAGCCAATTAAATACAAATTACATTAACATATCAATTATGTTATAATTAACATAATGTGGCTGATAATGTTTTCCTGAAACTAAATCATTTAAAATAGAAAAACAGTGATGTGTTGCCATATCATTGTGGGGGTATTTTTGGTTCAGTTTATTTTCTCTAATATCAGATATATTATGATTCTATTCTCAACTACTTTTTGTTTGATTATTCAAACTATCCTAAAATTTGAGCTCACACTTGTGCCATGAGGTCCCATGGCCTTCACTTAGAAAGATACTTCATTTACTTTTTCCTTGACCTCCATTCTTTTCTCATTAACCTGAAACCATTAAAACATAAAATGATTTGTTGCCTCAATGAATCATAAACACAGAAGTAAATCCACTTATTGAACTCATTCTATTTAGTAGTCATTATAGTTGTAATTAACTGTGTAATTCTAAAGTAGTCATCACAGTGATTCAGAGTATAAGATAATTGTTTAAATTTGCAACTGAAATAGAGGCAAAAAGGAGAAAATGGAGGCAAAAGGAAGAAGAGGGAAGGAATGAGGAGGTCTAGGGAAAGGAGTGCAGAGAAGTAACAATGTTAAAATGCACAATTCTTCTCTGTGGTCTTACAGTCAACCCAACCAGATGCTTTAATATAGAATGGTATACAAAATGAAGATAATTCATTCGTAATGAAATGTGTAGCCAAGGTGACAGTGATTGTTTGCAGTGAAATACTTCTATTAGATTCTTACTCTTCTTTTCAAGAACTGATGTGTTCAGCTTTAATGAATAAACTTAACCATTCTCTTGTGTCAAGGGGTAGGCCAGGTGGCCAAAAAGATAACATGACAACTTTAGGGAGGAATTTACTACTCTTCCATACCTGATGATGTAATGCTTTCATTCCTTCTCAAATGCAGACAAGCAAATCAAGAATATTCCTGTGAAGGGATAGGAGGGAAAAGCACACATTTTAATTCATTGTGGCAAATTCATAAGTGATGATAACTATATATTTCTAAAACCAAACCAAAGTGTTGCCCTTTATTCATTTTTGAAAGGGTTAAATTATGTATATGCACATACATATGTTTTCCCTGAATAAGCAAGGCGAACAAAGGATCAGTGGACCTGGGGCCCTATCTCTGAACTAGTAAGTAGAAAATGGGAAAAGATGATGCTTAATGAGCAAAATTCAAATTGATCGAGAAAACTATCAAAGTTTATGAAATAGATTAGTGTGTTGTATCAACTTTTTTTTTTTTTTTTTTTGGATCAAAAGAAGTTGCCTTCGGTTTTGTGATTTGTGATTTCCTTTTTTTTGAGACTAGGTCTCGCTATTTTTGCCTGTGGAACCGCAGGCTCACGTTGCCCGGGGTAAACCACAGACTCAAGCAATCCCCAGCCTCAGCTTCCCAGGTAGCTGGGATTACAGGCACGTGCCACCAATTACTTTGGGAGCTAGGTCTCGCTGTGTTGCCCCGAGCGGACCTCGAACCATGACCCCCGGTTCTGGTTCCGGCCGCAGCTTCCTATACCGCTTACAGGCATGTACCACCGTGCTCGGGTTTTGCGAATTTAACATCAGTTGTTAGAGGCAGGACTATCAATAGATGTGCCACATTTACAGTGTTTCTCTAGTGGGGAATCCACGAAACAACCTTTCTCTGTGAAGTACAATGTAAACTGTGCGTTGTGGCCACAGGGGTCAGTCTGCTCACAGCTTTCTTGGACTACAAAACAGCATTCATTTTTAAATTGTTTGCAGTAACTATTTTATCACTGTTTTTTGGACTAATTTAGCATTTCATATATTTAACTTATTGAAAGATTGAGACTTTGTTTTGTTTAAAAAGCAAATAAACTGACTTACCTTAGTGAAAAGCAAATACTTATCTTTAGTCCCAAAATACTTATCTTTAGCCTCTAAGGAGGCAAAGGACTGGAAGTATCCTACAGCAGCCAGGAAGCTTGTGTTTTTAGATGGTCACTAAACTACCATGGATGTCTCAAATGAGCAGAACAATCGAATCAATCCTTGAGAGTCTCTAAGAGTGTAAAACAGGGTCAGTGTAAGTGGGCAATAAAAAAAAAAAAAGGTAAAGATTGTCATCTTTTACACTTTTGTTTTCTAGTCCCCCAAAATATTTTCCCGTTCTTTCCCTAACTTTTAATCTTATGCTTACTTTCTAGATGTTGGTGAGAAATATATATAGCAAGAAATATTTTCCAGCTTCATGGGAGAAACTAAAATAATTTGCTGAGGAATGGAAGTATCTCTCTCATTGGCACTAGGAGACCAAACAAGGGAAAGCCTTAAGTGCCTTAGCATCTCCTGTGACAATTTTTAGAATTTGGTGTTTGGTGTTACTACTTTTACCTGGTGGCAATCTACTGAGACGACATATGGCCACAGCAGATGTTTTGCTACACTTTGACCTGGAACTGAGAGTTCAGGTAAAGATAAGCAAACTGCACTCCTCTATAAAGCTGAAAATTAGGTATAAAAAAATCTACTTATTATTCATAGAGGCTAATCATGAACTTTTTGAATATGCATATTGTTTTTAACAAAAAGACTAAATGATTGATATCACTCATATAATGTAATTGATCCCCGCAAAACAAAATGATTTCTCATTTAACTAGCTTCATATAATCCAACTCTCTATTCATAATATAATTGTTTAATAAACAATGCAATAAGTGGTGTTTACATTCTCACACTAGTCTGCTTTCTTTAGTCACCTTATAATTTAATGTAACACAAATTAACTACAATATATTAAGCTATGCTAATTGTTATTATAGCACAGTTAATTACTATAAAATAAAACTATTAATAAAAAGTACTGAGTAGTCAACATAATTGGATTATTGTAAGGACTTTTAATTAATCACTTGGTTTCGAAATAGAAATGTTAAAATGCTTTGCTAAATATTATTTTAACTTTGTCATATAGTTCACATTCTCTATACTATATATTCAGAACTATTCATAAGTTTCAGTTAGGTTTAGGATGTAATTCTCTCTCCCAAATAAAATGGAGAGAAATTTTCTTTCATTGTAGCTAGCATAGCCTGCTTCATATTATATATTCTTTCAGATTATCTATTTTCATAAATTCTTAAGGTACTTAATCCTCTGTACCATTTGAGCTTCCCTTATGGAATGTGTCCTGTCAAATTTCAAGTTTTGTTTGTTCTTTGCAGCTCCTTGTTACCGCTTTTGTTTGGTTTTGTTTTTTTGCTGGCATGTTTTTTTTTTTCCCTCAAATAGGAAACTTCCGTTTCACTTACTTATTGTTGAAAAAATGTCATGTCAGTAGTGGTTTAAAATAGCAGATCATTACTTCTCATAATATTGTGAATTGACAGTGCTTAGCTGAATGATTATTTTCTGATATTACTCATGCCACGTAGTTGTAGTCAAATAGTAATAGAAATTCAGACTTCATAGTCCCAAGGAACAATTTCCAATTCTTTTAAAGAAAATTGCTACCAGTTGCTTAACATAAACAAGACATCTTACATCCTGTTTCAACAGAAGTGTGAATGTTGACTTCCTTTTTTATGTAGGATTCAATATTTCTTTAAATGTGGAATGAGATAGGCTACTTTATTTTTCTTTCTGTGCAGTTCGTCAGTTCTTTCAGCATGGCTAATCAATTTTTTTAAGTACACATTCTTCAGAAATTTACTTGAAAGTAGATTGTGGTAGGATAATTTATTTATTTATTGTCCATTATGTTTCATTTATCTGTTTGTTGATTCCCATCAGTTATACACATTTACAGATATAACTTGTATCAAGTGATTACAACAGGTAAAGTGGGCCTTGAAGCTCCATTCTTTTTTAAGAATTCACACTACTCTAGCTCTATTATATTGCCATATAAAATTCAGAAACTGTGAATTTTTACAAAGTAAGTTGCATTTGTTGGGATTGCTTTGAAACTCTGAGTATTGATATCTCAGCAATCAGATGCATGAACATGGTATATCTCAATTAAGGTTTTATTTGATTTGTTTCCATAATTATGTTTGTGTTTTTTTCCTGATAGAAATAAATTGATCTTTTAAGTATTCTACATTTTTGAGGATATTATATTACTTTTAAACTTCTGTTTACTTTCATGTTGTTTTGTTTTTTCTTTACAGAACACAATTAAATTCTATATATTGACTTGTACCTACAACCTTGTATTAACACATCTAGGGACTTTTAAAAAATTCTTTAAATTTGTCTATATAATCTATTTTAAAAACACATCATTTCTTCATTTCCTAACTATGTACCTATCTTCTTTTTCTGTTTCTATCTTTATTTTGGGTAGGGCCGCTCATGTAATGTTAATTAAAGTGAGAAGTGAAAATTCTTGCCTTGCTTCTCTTCTTTGGAGAAGCATGTTCTGTCCTATACAGAATCTTGATATTTGGATAGTTATAGGCTATTCTTAAGATACTATTTACTATATCAAGGAAATTCTTTTCTATTATTCTTTTGCACAGTTTTCTTCTCACTGACTTTTTTCAAAGGGTTTCAGTATTTATTAAGATAATCATATATAATAGCTTTTAAGCTTAAGTGGGATGGATTACATTGATTATTCTCCAAAATCAAGTTGTAATCCAAGGATCAAAAAAATCATATATGATACATTTTATATATTTACTTTTTGCTATACTAGACATTTTAGAACATATAGTAACCCCTCATTAATAATAATGATGATGATAATAATTTATTAATCCTTTACATATATCTACCTATGCACAAATTCCTTTTTGATAAAATTAATGAGATTTTGAATTTTATTGATACTTCTAATTACCTAATTTTGACTAATATTATTTATTATTTAATTTATGTATACTTTTTTCTTTAGCATATTTTTAACCTCCTTATTTTCTATACATTAATTAGTGATATTTCCCCCCCTAAGATTATATAGGTAGATCCTAAAATGTGGAGAAGATTGCGTACTTATCATTCAACCCAGATAGGTTCCACCATACTAGTAATTTTATATTTAGCCAATGCATGCGTTAAAGTGGTCTCCTACTTTATATATATCTGAATATTTTAGAATATATTTCCATTTCTTAATTGATAATACAATTTATCTGAGGCTGGAGTACTAATTTTTTGTTAATTGAGGTGAGATACAAGGCTCAACCCAAGATTTATTACAGTCAATATTTCATGTATATTTAAAAAGAATATATATGGTGCGAGTTTTAGATATAGTTCTGTACTAAGTAAACTAAATTTGGTTAATATTTTAATAAATATTTTGTATTTTTTGGGGGGGGGAGGAGACTTGGTCTCACTACTTTTGTCCATGGAACCCCAGGCTCACGTTGCCCAGGGTACCACAGACTCAAGCAGCCCCCAAACTCGGCTTTCCAGGTTGTTGGGATTACAGGCGTGTGCCACCATGCCCAATTATTTTTTGGGAGGACTAGGTCTTGCTACATGCCCCGGGCAGGACTCAAACCATGATCCCTGCTCCCAGCCGTGGCTACCTAGGCTGCCACCTACAGGCATACACCACCATGCCTGGCCTATATTTTGTATTCTTAATGATATTTTAAAATAATTAACTTTAGAATAACTTTTTTGGGGTAATGGGCTTCTTGAACTTCCTCTACTCATAATGTCATATATTTTTTAAATTTTTTATTATATAAATAATATATATATATATTCTTTTATATATATATATATTTCCCATCATTGTAATCCCCAGGGATTACACCTCCCCTCCCTAGCCACTCCATCTGGTTCCCTCCCCCCATTTTTGTACTTTCATTTGGTTATTCATATATTAGTGAACATATATTTGGTTTCTGTCTTTTTCTTTCTTTGTTTCTGCTAATATGATTTCTTCTAGGTACATCCATGTTACCATAAAATCATCAAATTTGTCATTTGTAATTGATGAGTAATATTCCATTGTATATATATACCTCATCTTTTTCATCCATTCATCTGTTTTGGGACTCACACAATTAAACAAAAACAAAACAAGAAGCCAATCAAAAAGTGTGGAGAACTAAAAAGACACTTCTCAAAGAAGAAATACAAATGGCCAACAGGCATATGAAAAATTGCTCAACATCACTAGCAATCAGGGAACTGCAAATCAAAAACACAATGACATACTACCTTATACCAGTAAGAATGGCCCACATTAAAAAAAAAAAAAAAACAGGCAATAATAAGCACTGGCATGGATGTGGAGAGAAAGGAACACTCTTACACTGCCTGTGGGAATGAACTGTTCCAGCCACTATGGGAAGCAGTGTTGAGGACCCTCAAATTAATGAAAATGGAACTACCACTTGACCCAGCAATTATTTTTCTGGGAGTCTACCCAAAGGAGACCTCAATGTGGGTACAAAGAAACACCTGTGCTCAGATGTTTATTGCAGTGCTATTTATAATTGCAAGGACATGGAAACAACCCAAATGTCCCCAAACAGACAAATAGAATAATTTAGAGGAAAACTGTAAGGATAATACTGAAAGTTTCTGTATATAAAGCTAGTACCCAGTTTCTCTTACATTAATATGATCCATTTGTTTCAATTAATGGGTCAGTATTGAAATACTATTGTTATTTAAAACATAGTTTATTCTTAATTCTTTAAATTTTTACCTGATGGTTTTTCACCTGTTCCAAGACCCCATTCTCAATACCATGTTCTACTGCAAACAATATCATCCTAATTTAAATACATACGTAAGTGCTATGTCTCCTTAGTCTTCTTCAGTGGTGAAAATTTCTGATTGTTCTTATTATTTGATGACCCGAACAGTTTTTAGGAGGATTGTTCATGTGTTGAGATTTCTCTGTTAGTTTTCTAATTGATTAGACTTGGGTTATTTATTTGGGGTGAAAGAATACAAATGAAAGCACTATTTTCATCCCAACATGACATGAAGAAAGTATATCATTCTGAATTTGCATAATTACTTTATGCTGGAGATTATAAATGCTTGTTATTGAGAGTAAAGTTTACTCTCTTCATCTAAAGAGTTTTAAGCAGCTTTTGGGGTTTTTTGGGTTTTTTTGTTTTGAAGGAGTAGGGTAATTTAGATAGTTAATTTAATGATGAATCAGATATATCTTTTGGATATCTGTTTTTAACTTAGTCAAAGTGCACTTACCAGACATTTCATTAGTCATCTTACTCATTAGGCATGGCCTTTTAAGTCAACTGGAATGACTGTGGTCTTCTGACTCTCTAGTTGGAACTCCTAAAAATCACAACACTGTGTAGTTTCCAGTGCTGTCAGACTCATGGAGACTCACATTGCTTATTCATCATAACTACAAGATCAAAAACCCAAGGCAACTCCAAAATAAATTCTGGACTGTATCTTTGTTCAACACATTCCTCTTTGATACAAATCCAAGCCAACTTTGCAGCTATGAACTCCAGTTCTACCTTCTCAGCTTTTCACAGCTTCTATCTTTGACCTCATTGCTTTCCTAGATGGTACTGCCTGCAGGCAAATTGCTCAGATTACCTTAGTGACTTCCCTTTTTCCCAGTGTCAAATTGTTCTCAGGTATTCTCTTTTTATTTTGGGAGTGGAAGAAGTAGCTTGTTAATCTGATGAAAGTTTTACTATTATAACCAGACACAACAACTCCAGAGTATCATTTGAGAAATCTTGTCATTTCTATTTGAGAAAACTGAGTTTTAGAAAATTTAAGTCTCTTGTCCAAAATTATATGGTGCCATAGTAGGAAGAGAGATACATACATTTGTGAGTCTGTTATTGCCCAAGTTACCCATTATGGGAATATGCTTCTGCTTCAGCTAAATATGAGTGTATCTCTGTTCCCTAGAATCTTATAATAAAGCCATGGTGACAATGTTATGACCTTTAAAACACTGTGTGAACAGTCAGTTAGCTGGATATAAAAGTTCTACATATCTTCTTTGAAGTTAAGATGTCAATAAAATTTTGGATACCTATTTCCAAAAATAAGCATGTATGAAAATATGTTACATTTCATTCTCTTGCTACTGATTTCAGCACCAGCTCTACATAAATATTATTAAAAGTCCAACTTAATAAACAGAAAAGGAAAAAAAATCCACATAATGGTCCCAAATTTATCAGATAAAATCCATTAGGTTATTATTCACGTCTATTGTCATTACTATAGAAATCATGAAATCTTTTTGAAAGGGAAGGGATTTGAAAAATGGAACAGGACAAAGCAAGCGTTCAAATTGAACACTGGTATATATATATATACCCATTAGGTGCATGCTAAAGTAGATTGCTAGACAGAGAAACTGACAAATAACAATCTGACAGACAAATGGAATGCATCTAACAGGTATGCCAACTCCACTTCTAGATGGAAAGAAAAATGAATTAGATCAAGAACATGCATAAAAATATTCACTTAAAATACAATCCCAAAGACACAGACCTTGATCCTGCCATATAAATCACTGCCCTATACAATGTATGATCATATATTAAAATATTCTGAGAGAAGCTAAAATCTAAAAAGAAAGGTCAATTCATTTTGCCTATTTATCATCTATCAAGAAAAGTTAGAGGGAAGATAGATTTTAGCAATGGAGGAAGCTGTATATGGGTCAGAGCAAAATTTCTTCCATACATTAAACCTTGATTTATGCCTAAGTGTTTTATATACAAATAGGTGTTTAAAAAGAGACAAACCTCTAGCTTGGTAAATTAAGAAATTTACCAAGTGAGAACATTCTAATAAATAGAATTAGAAATGAAAGAGAAGAAACCATATAGACATCTCAGAAACACAGAGTATTATAAGAGACACTTTATGCCAAAAAAATCTGTAATTTAGAAATATTTAGAAACATACTACCTTCCAAGACTGAATCAAAAAATAGAACACCTGAACAAAACAATTACAAACAAGACAATTGAAACAATAGTCAAATATCTTCCCAAAAACAAAAGCTTGGTGCCAATTATCTTCTCTAAGAAGTGCTACAAAACCTTCAAAGACAAACTTACACATATTCTTCTCAAATTATTTCTAAAATTTAAAGAACAGAGAGTGTTTCTAAATATATTTCATGAGGTCAACATTACTCTGAAATCAAAAGCAGATGAAAGCATCACACACACAAAAAACCTACAGATCACTAACCTTGATGAACAAAGATACAAAAATTCTCAATAACATCTTAGCAAATCAAGGTAGAGAGCATAAAGGAAGCTGATGTCAGAGCTGACTGGCGTCAGTTCTACTTCAATAGAAGCTTTTTTTCTGCAATTTGTAAAGTTCCTTAGAAGGCAAAAGCATTTTTTGCAGCCTTCCTATGACACAGAAAAAATATTTAGATTCTGTCTACTTAAGTACACTGAACAGGTGAGAAAGAATCTGTGGACGAAGTGGTCTCTTCTTCAAACGCAAAGCTTCTAGTGATGGCCAGTGTTGTTTACTTTCTGAGAATTACAGGTTAAATGAATAAGACAGTTAATGGAATCTAGTTTCTCCAAAGGCAGATATATCCAGAAAGAATTTCAACCCAAGATAAAAAAGAAAAAATTCAAGCTCCAAAATAATTTAAAATTACTAACTTTAAGTTACCCTTCAATCTTTTAAGAGTATTTTGTACAAAATTAGAAAAGATCAAACCATTCAGTAATTCAGGTTGTATCCTTGAGGAAAAGTTTCTTTACCTGATGAATGTCAGGATTTGACACAAGGCTCACAATGAGATGGGGAATCAATATCACATTAACCACACCTATAAATAAGTAATTGTTTATTTACAAAGCATACTTACATACTGTGAAATTAATCCTTACTCTTCTAAAGGTAAAGCTATACTAATTATAGTATAACAGTAAACAAAGATAGGTCTCATATAATGCCATGGCTATAGCACTGGCATTCACCACCTAGAATGCCTCAATCAATACATTGAAATCGTATTTGACCTTTCTGTCTAGAAAAGATTAAGAATTGAATGACCTCTTTAGGAGCACTTCAATATTTTAATCTCTCTAAATAAGTATTCTTAAAGAAGATTATTCATCTATATTATCAGGATTACCCAAGTTGTTTAATAATTGTCAATGTCTTAGTAACAGCAAAAACCTATTTCCGTCTTACATAAATTTTTCAGACACAGAAAATACTTTTAGAAGCTGCATTCTAAATGACAACAGTATTAAATTATTATCTGATTGAAATTTCTAGGCATTCAGTTTGAATAGGACTGTAAGAAGTTCATTGTTATCCACAAAATTAAAAAAAAATACACATTGAGCTAAGAGGTATATGAGTCACTGAATTTAGAAATATATTAATACTGACATTTGTTTGAAGAGGGTGATTTTTAAGTGGAGGTTACATTTCACAAGTGGTGCATTAGTCAAGGTAATCTAAAAATTCTCAGCCTTTCAACCCCAGTCTAAACCTGGAAAGAGAGTCCCTCATTTCTACTTTTCTATTCTAAGATCCTGTAGGGACAATGAAGCATTAAGATGTTACTGTCTCACATTTGACTTACAGAAGAGTTCACCAAACAATTTTAAAAAGTAAATTGAGGATTTAGAAATAAAAACAGCTAATTTCATGTATTATGCTCAGAGTCTGCAATCAGTACCTGCACTACATGAATACTGCACTAAGATCAAGTGAAAAAAAAACTCCAAAGCTAAGCAAAGTTGATTAAAGATAAAATTTAAATATACTGAAATAAACTCAAATTTTGCCTCAATAATTTTCAGTACAAAAAAATACAGTACAGTAATATGGAAAGAAGCAGGGAAAAAGTCATAATATAGCAGAATTTAGGCTGAGATATAAAAATATCATGGATTGGATGATTTAAGCAATAGAAACATCATCTTCTTGAGGAAGTACAAGATAATGATCTGCACAGTCATTTCTGGGGAGAGTTTCTTTACTAGTTTGTGAGCACTTGTAATTTCACTGCATCTTCTTATAACCTCTCCTTTGTCTGGGTGGGGGGCAGACAGCAATAGAACCATGGCATTTCTTATAAAGACATTAATCTTATCAAATCAGGGACTTTTTAGAATCTCCCATCTCCAAATACACCTAAATTGTAGGTTAAGTTTTCAACATATAAATTTGGAGGAATGAAAAGCATTCAGTTCACAGGAGGAATTACATGACTTTATATGGGGAGGGAGCTATGCAGCTACTGGCTAGAAGATAGAAAATAGTACTCTTGAATTATAGGGCATATCTCCTTGAGTAGCCTGAAATACCAAAGTATGTTGCATCTAGGAGAACATAATATGTTGCATCTGAGAACATAATATTCCTTACATATCAACTTCTCAATTCAGGCTAAATTTGATGAGAATGCATCTTACCATAATAGATTTTTCTTTCTCCAACCAATATTCTAGACTCCATTGATTAACTCCCCATATAAATAGGGTTTTATCTGGGCTTTCAATACTATTCCATTGGTCTGTGTCTGTCTGCTTTTACTCCAATACCATACTGTTTTGATTACTATGTCTTTGTAACATAAACTGAAGTCTGGGAGTATGATAACCTCTGTTATTTTTTGTCAAGATCACAGTGGCTAGTCAGGGTTTTTCATAGTTCCATATAAGTTCCAACGGCACCATTTTCCTTGTAAAATGTAATTGAAATTTAATTCCAAGAATTATCTGATATCTGAAAAGATCTACTGTGGCAGGTCCAAAGGTTGCTAATGTTTGCAGGGGTCCTACCTTGACAGATCCCGTTTCCAAGTCCCATTCCACAACTTTCTGTAGTCTTTACCAATGTGCGTAAAGCCTGCTATCTCAGGTTTGCATCAAGAAGTTTCCCAAAACTTATAGACATCTATACTGCAGTCTGCAGGAAGTGTACTATGGTGCATTTCCTTCCATATTTGTTCTCAGGGCTTGCTAAATTTTGCAGAGGGCACCTTATAAGGGACTTTCCATTTCCATTTTGCTGCTTGCAGGGATTGCCAGGTTACTGGCTCTTTTTACCTGCCCAGTACTGAATACCAGCTTGTCCTTATCCCATCCTTGCTGAGATCCCCCCTCCCCCACCTAGCATGTGCTATAATCATCTGGTTTTCCTCCAAGAGTTATCAACTTTGTTGTTCTGCCAACTAGTTGTGAGTATATGGAGAGAGTGGGCTTCCTATGCTGCCATCTGATCTTACCCCTTAAAAAAAAATTTAACATGGAAACAGTAATATTTAATGTAAAAAAATCCAATGGCAAATGTTTCACTTGATAGGAAGGAGCTATTTGCATTACATATAAGAAATATTTCAGTACTAAGGCAAAGATCATTGCTCAAGAAAGAAAAAAATTTTTATCTTGCCCTGACTCCCAAATAGAGAAAAACATTGCTTTTTTAATGTTTACAAAATAAATGAATGTTTCCTTTTACCATGAAAGAATTCTGCCTCCCTACTCTCATTTCCACCATATACTTAAAAGAAGTGAGAATAATCATGTACATGGCACTACCATGCTAACAAGAGTTCTGCATTCAGGCCCATGTTTATCTGTGGCTACTAAAGACAGTGGCTTTTATTTCAGGGCCACAATAGCTCTTGCTTTCTGACGAGATAAACAAATCTCTAATTTAACTATTTGAAAATCTCTTTGTCTCTTTGGATTGTCTGAGTCAAAATTCTCTCTGCCCTAAGTTTTTTAGTAATTAAATGAACGGTTATATCTTAACAGTCTCATCCTGCTCTAAAAGTAACTCAATATATTGCAAAAAATTATAGTGTCTTAATATGAGCAAATTTTTTTTATTATTTTGTATTACAACAATGTTTAATAGAATATATATACAAATCAAACTCACAAAAGCATAATTGCATAACCAGTAAGAATAATATCAAGTACATATTTGTCTTCACTTTAAGAAGCTTACTGTCATGAGCTTGGAGAAATTTTAAGAGTTTCTCTCCTAATTCAAGGAAACTAAACAAAAAATAACAAATCTGAGCAGTTGTGAGTCAGAATCCTGTCTATACTCAGGAAAGCAAGACAAAAGCATGTGTACCATACATGACCCTCCCTTAAGACTTTTCAGACACTAGATTAATTAAAGCAAACACTATTTTATCCTTATTTTATAAGTATTAAGTGTATGTTGACTCTTAATAAATATTTAATAATATTAAGAGGCAACAGAGTGACAAAGGCATTTTCCTTTTATAGACACAGATTTTTAAACTGGAGTAAAGGAACTTTATCTGTAAAGACCAAATGTGCTATAACAAGAGTATTCAGTACCCATAATCTTTAGGAGTCCTCCACAGCAATATCTACATTAGCATTTAAATGGAGTCAATATTTTTTTGAAACCAGTACCTCTGTTGAAATAATACGGTAGATTAACACAAAACAATCTCCTGAGATATGATGTGATATTTTTCAATAAAATACATAAACTTCTTCTAAAAGTTCTCCAGAATAGATTTAATCCATTGCTTTAATTTAATTTAATTCTACTTTATTTTTTCATTCCAGAGAAATTCAAAGAGCATCTCAAATAGAAGAAGTAAAATTTACACATATGTGTGCTCTTATGGAAGACTGTATATATGAATGTAGCTAAAAATAAATATATGATGTCTTTTAAATATCTTTTTAAAATCTGTATTATGTAGAATGAGCAATGATAACAAGCTTCAAGCCTTCTATAGAAAACTAAAGTGTCTTTTTTCTTTTTATTTTTTCACATAAATGTTATTCAACATTTCCATCTGACTAAATATCTTCATGAACTATTTAGTTAACTGAATCAAATAACTTAATTTGAGGCATAAGTTAGTTAGGGTTTGGGTTGTCATTTGCCTACCAAGTATAATGTGAAGTAGAAAATTTTCCTTCATAAACTGAAGAAAAAAAGGAGGAAACGTGTGCATGTACAGAGAAGTGAAAGCTTGTCTTCTTTGGTTCCCGCAACCTTGAACATCCTAACAGACATTTTTTTTTTGCTTATTACTTGATTCATTTATTGAAAATTATAAGACAAAATTATTTTTTTATTCAATCTACCAGAGACTATATTTTTTCAAAGTAAGATTTATCCTGAATTGGTTGAGGCTGTATGCTGGATATTAAATTGAAAATTTAAACTATCTTCACATGGATTGAATTCAAATAATAAAAACTACTTTAATGTTTAAATTATCTCTTATGTCATTTAACTATATAAATCACTTATCATTGAGAAGCTTAAGATTAGTTTGTGAAAATGCCAGGGTTTCAGTTCAAAACACTGTGGAGCCCTGGGGCAGAGCATTAAGACCTTATGTGATTCTATGTTCAGAACATTATAACAAAACTTAAGTCCAATACTGCATTCTATGAGATTAAAACCTCAAGGTAGGTACAAAAATGTTGTTTCATTGCATTTTATCTTTTAGTTCCTAAATGCCTTATGATGTTAAATTTCAAACAATATCAAAAGATGAGAAAATATTCTCAAGTGTCTTAACATTCCCATTGCCCAATTTCAATAATGACTTATTGGCATTAGTCTTGTGTCTCTTAGCAATCCTGACACTTATTTATCCACAACTTCAAATATGGGACATCTGCTCACTATGTACACCTGCCTGTGCTAGACAGTGTGTGTAGCTGCATAATATCAAATAATAACTCCTAGTCTCCTAATTGAGGCTAAATTATTGTAGGCTCAGTAGATTATGCATTTTAACACAGGAGAATATGCACTTCATAGGCTATCCTATTTTTTAAATGCTTCAGGAAGTATGTTGACACATTATATCACAATATTAGTCACTTGCTTCATTTTTCAAAATTTATTCTGCCTCAGTTCTCTCAAATGTCAGTAATGAAGTAAGGATGTCATCAGACTTGGTTGGTAGTTTACATGAGTAAAGCAAAAGTTGAAGTCTATTGAGTAAATTCACTCGGGTTTGGCACAGCATGATCCAAACCCATGCAATCAAACAAACTCAAAATTTTTAATATACTCACTTTATGTTTTCACGTAAATAAATGTTACAAGGGAGAAACTGGTTTGGACCAAATTGTAAATCTGTCTTTTCATACACAATATATATGATATGGGAGAAAATGCACATATGGAGTAAAAATGCACAAGTTTACCTTATAAAAAGAAAACAGTAAATTCTCATTAGTGATTGCTGATAGCATCCAGGTAAGAAATCTATGTCTAATCATTATCATTCTGTTGTTTCCTATATAAAAGCATATAAATTCAAAATTGTAAAATACCCACAGTAGTCTGAGAAGACATTGGTGATGAAACAAAAACAGTAACAAGATTTCCATGTACCCAATATAAACCAGATAAATTTGCAGTTTAAATTCAATCATAGATTAAATCTCTACTAGAGATTACTCTAGATTGCTAGATTACTCTAGCAATAAAGAAGTATAATAAAGATACCACTCTTCTTTTAATGAAAAAGTCAGAATGTTGATGTTCATGGAGTTGATTTCTGATTAAAAAGAGACAGCAAGACAGGCACAGTGGCCTATTCCTGTAAGCTTCAGCCTATGAAGCGATTGGGGCTAGGGATCACAGTTTGAGTCCTGCTCGGGGCAACACAAGGAGACCTAGTCCCAAAAAATAGCTGGGTATGGTGGCACGTGCCTATAATCCCAGCTACCTGGGAAGCTGAGGCTGGGGATTGCTTGAGTCTGTGGTACCCTGGCAACGTGAGCCTACAGTTCCATAGGCAAAAATATTGAGAACTAATCTCAAAAAAAAAAAGAGAGAGAGAGAGAGAGAAGGAGAGAGAGAAACACAGCAGGATTGTAGAATTCTAATAGAAGAAACAAAAGCCATTCCATCATAGGATGATGGAGATGAACCAATTGGTTCATAGAAGATGAATCAATTCATTTTACCCTAGTCACACAGCTGACACTATTGCCACTTACCTCTTGCTTCTAGCTGTGACTATTTTGAGAACATTTCAAATCTGGTTTTGAAAAGTTTTTTATTTTCTTGTAAAATACACTACAGGCTTCAGTTTACAAAAATACATTCAAAGAATTACAATGTGTGAAAACCATATAACAGAAAGAGCCAAGATATGTATCATTATCTGGATTCTGTGCATTTCAATACTCAAATGAATCAGTTACTTTGGATGCTTTTCATTGTTCTCTTTATTAAGAGGTTTTAGTCCATAGTTCTATTTGTTCGATTTTTCCATTCCTGTATAATACATATGTATATGCAATAAATACATGACTACTCACAGTTCATCTTTCCAAATTCAATAAATGGAACACACTTTAGATAAACTAGAGATTTACTTAGCAATGCCACTTCTGGAGCAAAAGTGAGGGTATCTATGTATAGGAAGAGATATAAATGCAATATTTGCTAACTGGAGTGGAGGAACTGCCCAGTAGAATCACCTGATCATTAAACTGGAGTATTAAGAAGAAATGATTTGAAACCACTGAGATTTGGAGGATTTAGTAGAGCAATTATCATGAATTGTCCCAATTAACACAAAAAATCACTGATGGCTGTATTTTAAAAATGGTGTTTAGAGCAAATTAACCCCTTTGGAAAGATACAACTGAAAAATATGTAATTATTGTAAACTTTGAATATTTAGAGACTTAGAATTCACTGTGCATAGTAATAGGGATACTGATTAAAGGGTATTTCCAGCCAAGAACATGATGATGTATGTGCACATGAATAGTGTGAGTTAGGCATAAGAGGATCACTAACAGAAGAAAAATTCAGATCAAAGGAGAACAGAGAAAGTTAAGACAGAATTTAAAAAATATCTTTCAGGAGGAAATTTGAAAGCATTTGAATTCCCATTCTTGTAATTGAGATTTTCATACATATGATATTGCATATTGATAAAATACTTACCTAGGTCCCACCACTATGATTAGATTGAATTTTTGTCTTAATTTATAAATCACATGCATTATATTATAACATGATTTCCATTATTCTCTATCTTAATGTTTCTTTTACTTTTACACTGTTTTCTAAATATTTGGATTGATGAAGGATATATAACTCTTAACATCTATAGTTAAGATTATATTACCAAATGGGACAAACTGGTTGAAAACAATACTGTGCATAGTCTAGCCTAAGAACGGTTACCATATACTCTGCATTACAAATTAAGACACTTAAAAGTTCATCACAGGAATAATATAACATCATTGGTATAGCATCATGCTTATGATTACCAACACATTACTGTTGACATTACTAAAAAAAACATTATGAAGATAATATTTATGTCATCCTTATAACGAAGCCAGTCATAGATATAGATCATTTTATTAGAAGTACATTCCTTAATTTCATAATAACATTGCTTATTTCAGTGAGACACCAAGAATGCCTAATCCATAGTAAAATTAATCATTTGTTCCTGTAGACCCTGGTCATCAACAGGAAGTAAAACAAACACAAATTTCTCTACTCCTACTTTGTCTAGCAGCATCAGTGTTTCTGATAATGAGCGGTTCTATCTTCCTCTATAACACATTCCTAGACATTGTCTCATCCACAGACTCACATTATTATCCAGGTTGCCTGCTTTCAATATGTAACTTCTCACTGAGCAGTTGGAATATCCTGATTTCATTGTCCAAGAAAACACACAAAAGCCAAACACAAAACCCATACATGTTACTGAAACTGAGGTCAGTTTACTGAGTATCACATCCATGCAAAGAGGAAGTAGATTTTGTCTTCAGTTCCTTTAAAGTTGTGAATGTTTGCTTTGTTTCCATATGTTTGGGGTGGGAATAAAGAGAGGGTTAGGCAAAAACCCAGTTCATTGTAATTATCTCTAGAGGAGAAGGAAAACAGAAAAGTAAGTTAAATATTAAAGTAATTAACAGCAAATTATCGCTTTCAACTCTGAGATCATTCTTTCTGCGCAATTCGAACGATTTATACACAAAACTGCCTAACTGAAAATGCAACTTTGAATGTTTTGATTTCCCATTAGATGCAGTGAACAAATTTCCATTTTTTATATTCTGAAAAATTTACCCATCACCATAATTTGTGAAGTATAACATTAAGACATACTTTTAATTTGTATTTTATTTTCTCTTAAACAATGCAAGATTCTCCAAAAATGTTACTCCCTCATCTCTTATCATTCTTACTTTTTTGTAGGAGAGTCAAATGCTCAATGATGAAAACCAGAGCTATGAAGTCAGAGCCTTTACCAGTTACCAAGTTATCATTCTGGTTTGACTTAGTGGTTTGATTCAAAGATAATCCTGGACTTCTTGGAGAAACAGAAGTCTTTAGAATTTAAAACTTATATCATAACGTATTTTTATCATATGATTTGTTTTTACAATATAACCTAAGGGTTAGAAGAAAATAGAAAGATGAATTTCTAACTGTTGGTGATTTAAAGTACCATCTGGCTGAAGGGTGGGGGGAAAAGAATGGTATTTTAAAGCCTATAGAATACAACCATTTCAGTTTTTAAAGAATTTCTTACTAACTTCTAAGCAAATACCAATGCAAACTACCAGTCTAATCTAAGTTCCTTCAGGGTAGGCGTCTGGCCTTTTGGTTATATTTCATATTTCTGAAATGAAACTTAATGGCAGAAAGTAGATGCTTGGTAATAATTGCTATTTAAGTCTTAAATTCTAAAATAGATAATGAAAAAGAGCACTGAATTCATGTTCTATACATTTAGGGTGGTATGTTACCTTTTCATAAACTTTTATAAAACAGCTTCTCTAGACAACAATTTCCTTACTTATGAAATTAGGGATCCTACTATTCAATTTCTGTGGCAGCCATAGCACTAAACAAATAAAGTTCTGGCTTCATCTCCAAGCCTCCCCCTTGCAACAATACGTGATTGACAACGTGATTCCTCTGGTCTAATTCAGCTCCCACAATGTAAAATGATCTTCCCCCTCTACCCTAAGACCTGTCAGTAAATACATGTGTTTGGTGTATCACCGTAGTTTCTTTAAAATGTTTGTCCCTCCTCCAAGAAGCCATAAAGGAACTCAGAGTGATGATGATTTTCTCTCTCCCTGAATTTTGAGAGGAGCTATAAAATAGCACTTGTGTTGAAAAGGGAAAGTGGTTTATGTGTGTGTATGTGTGTTAACTTAGGTAAAGTAAAAAAAATGGAATAGAGGTCTTAAGGAGATGAACCAAAACCAAGTATTACCTAGGCTTCCTGAAGATAAGATATAAAGTGCACTTTCTGCCCAGGAAAAGAAGCACACTCTCCCATAATGTGTAATTTATGAAGTTGTAGTTCAGGTCCCTGATGTTTTTTTTAACAAGAGAAGTTTACATAAACTGTATTATAACAACCTAACTCATATTTTTATACAACTATACTTATATGAATCTCGGTATTTAGTCAAAATATCACGCTAAAGTAGTACTGTTGCATCATGTAGGTTGCAAGCACGAAAGTTATGTTAAAAAGAACTATGTTTAAAGTTCGATCTTCAGTACATATTGACACAGAGAATGATGGAGAAAACTAACTTTGTGCACTTTAAAATTAATTATAGCCCTAATTTTTTTTTGGATTGCAATTAAGTGACTTTCTAAAATTTGACCCCTCGATCCCCCCAAAAATTAATCTATACCGTGAAAGAATCCCTGTACTCATCCTCCTTAATTTCTTCATGACTTGGTATTTTTCATTCAAAAATGTGTTAGATTCACTTAGGAAAACTTAAATCATCGGGTCAAAATGATCACTATTCAACTAGTCAGAAAATGTATCATTCTCTGACTCTCATCTGATAATCTTTAAATTGATTTTAAGAAAATTCTGATCTTTAAATCTATTTTATTTAAAAATGTCTACCATTGCATTTAGTTATTAAAACACTTTCAAAATGTCTTGAACATTCCAAAATTTATTTTGATTAATAGGAAATATTTTGGATTTTTTTTTCTTTTTACCGTAATAATAATTCCATTAGGAGATCAGAATTTGCCTTTCCCTCTGATTGGCTTGTTTTCTCACCAGCTCTATTTTAAATTTACTTTGTAAAATGAAAATATATGTATCTAATTCACAAATTAAAGTGTCAAAATGAAAATAATAAAGAAAACAATCACTTGTTTTCGGAGGCAACCCATTTCAACTTTACAACAGTTTCTTAGTTTATATCTGTGTACACATAACATTAATGAGAATGAGATTGAAATGATAAAATTTTCCACATTATGAAAAGCAACAGTCAGAACAAATGAGTAAAACAAAGTATCCATTCAGTAAATAACTCAGGGATTGGTTAGTGATAAACAGTTTAGGGCTTGTCTTGCTTCCCTGGGGAAAACCATGGTCTTGAAACTGGGTCAAGTTTATGTCTGTTTAGTCAAAAAATTTATTTGATTATCCATGTCACATTAAGCACTCAGATTGACAATATGAAGTCTAAGAGTCTTGTTTCAGCTAGGTGATGTTAAAAAAAGCCACACAAAGCACCCTTTTTTATAATCTACAATATTAATTTAATCCTTCTTCAAGTAACTGAGTAAATGAAGGTTTTATTAAATTTTTATGCAAACAAAAAATAAAACAAAGCCACAAAGATAATATTTTATCTGAAATTAATTTGAGTGTGTTTCTATAATTAATTTCTAATTTTCCACTACAGTAGAACTCTTCATTATTCAATATATGAAGTGTAGTAAGTGAAGTCCAGTGGGAATTGTACTTGACAAAGAGATGCCATTCTTCTAGAGTAGATATATAATCCTATTAGATCTGCCACCAAGACCTTCCTGATAATCTGAAGTAGGATATCTCATGCAAGTTACTATGTTATTAACAACCACACAGAAGGTTAAGTAGCAAAAAGAAGATTAGTGTTTTTGGACAGCAGCAGTATATCATCAGCAATATTTCTGACAAATAAAAGTCATTAGTTTGCCAAAAATTTTAATGAAATCATGATTAATAAATGCCTCTCAAAGGTCTACATCAAAGTCAAGGCATTTGGGTGATAAATGTAAACATGCAGACCCTGCTTTGCCAAAAGCTCGGTGTTTCACTTACACAACTTCACTGATTGATCTGCCCATTATCCTAATACATAATTTATCACATCAAGAGGGACAATTCATTATATGCATAGTCTAGTCAGGGAGTTCTAAACAGCAAAATCTTAGGAGACTTAACATGTTACCTAAGTATCAAATTCTTTTTTCATTAAAAAGTGGGAACTTGAAAACATCAACAAAATCAGCACTTACCAAAATAGAACAAAATCTCACACCATGTATTTTAATTTACTGGAGAGCATTTTGACACATTCTTTCTTCAGGTAACATTTCCATTGCCCTCACTGTTTTCATTCCTTCTGAGGGGTCCATCTGTTGCTAAACGTAAATCAGTCAGAAATGGACCAGTTAGTTAATCCTATCAGCTAAAGGATTCTGTGACTGTATTGCTTCCTCCATTAACAACAGTATGCATCCATTATTGAAAAGCACATTGACTTGAACTGTGGATTATGGCGTTCCTCTATTTTAAAGATATGACATTGAATAGTACAACAAATTTGGTTTCAAATCATTCATTCATTGATAGTTATCTGCAAGACTCAGTTCAACTGCTATATTTTGATGTAATCTAGAGCTTCATAAATGAATTTCAACAGATTCCATGAATATCTTATTAGGGAAAAAAATTGCATGCTTTTGTTGAAGATAAAAGCTATGGTGATAAATGGTATATTCCTCTCAGTTTCTCATGTATACTTGATTTTTAGAGTGTTAAGAATTTGGATATGACCTTCACATAAATAAAGAAGGTAATAATACAGAAATAGCTTTATGATTTCAAACATAAACTGAAAAAAGATGACTGATATTCTGATAGTTGGTAACACCAAATTTTATGCTTTTAGAGCTTACAAAAACATGACTGCACTTCCTTCAATGAGTAAAATAATAAGAAAGTGAACAAGTTGTTTTAAATTAGTGGAAATATACTTAAGCAATTCCAAATTATGATTTTAAAGCTATGTTTGTTGCCATATCAGTCAGATAACCAGAAACTACATACCCATTCAGCAGATCAAATGTCTAATATCATTTATTCTTAGGACATTATAAAAATTATATCATTTGGAAAAGGAATGAATTCTTTTTAAAACTGTGGATAATGAAAGTTATTTAAAAAACTGCACAAGGAGACATCATTTTGCTGGTTATTGACCAAACAAAAATTACGTTTTATATCTTTTAGTAAAACTATAATAGGAAAAATATAATCAAGCAATATTCACATAAAATAAATTCCTTTTCTACCCCTATAATCATTTTATGTCCTGATCCCAACTATGATCAATTGTTATTGTGTATTTAATAAATTTAATAACTATTTTGACATTAGAGAAATAAGGATCAAAGCATTTTGGAGTTTTCTAAAAAATGATGTACAAATCCTGCCTTAATGTCTAAAATTTGATTTTCTTAAGTATTTTGTTTTGTTTTACTCTAATTGAACTAATTGTTTTACATTCCAATTGTAAGATTTGGTAGTAAATTCATAGGGATAATTATTTGATAGGGTCTAATAATATGGCCAAAGGAAAACACAGATATTTCAAATATTTTGATTTCATGTACTTAAACAGTACCTTTCTTTGTTTGCCTCCAAGATAGTATTTATTTAGATTTTCAGTTCAATTAATTAGTATCTATCCTGCTCTTTTTGACTCAACCACCTGTGTTTTCTTTCTGGACTATATCGCCAGCACCTGTAATTCTGAGAGAAGTTATTTTATTCCATACATGAGTATATGATGTCAATGCCTCTTAATGATTTTATGCACCTTTTCAAAATGAGAAAGCCCAGAACATCCTGGAGTGAATGTCTGCCACATTGGGATTAGGGTTTCAACACACAAATTTGGGAGGAGATAACTAGGTCATGAAGATGGAGGGTGGGAATAAGGTTCTTACAATAAGAAGTCAGAGAGTGGGCTGGCATGGTGGCGCATGCCTGTAAGCAGCAGTCTAGGAAGCCATGGCCAGGGCCAGGGATCATGATTTGAGTACTGCCAGGGACAAATAGCAAGAGCTAGTTCCAAAATAATATATCTGGATGTGTTGGCGCATGCCTGTAATCTCAGCTACTGGGAAGCTGAGGCTGGGGATTGCTTAAGTCTGCGGTACCCTGGGCAATGTGAGCCTGTGGTTCCACAGGCAACAATAGTGAGACCTAGTCTCAAAAAAAAAAAAAAAAAGTCAGGGAGTGAGGTAACTTTTTGCCATATGAAGACATAGCATGAGACTGTTCGCTGCAATCAAGGTGAGTCCTCTTCAGACACAGAATAAGCCAGCAGCTCCATCTTGGAATTCTCAACCTCCAAAATTGTGAAAAATCAATGTTTTATCCACAACTTATATTGTGGATAAGTCACCCAATTTATAGTTTATTATTCTTATTATTATTATTATCATTAGTAGTAGTAATAGTACTAGTACAAAAGTCTAAGACAAAATTATTTGTTGAATTTTAAGTATCAAGAAATCAATATGCTATCACTAAAATTTGAATCTTTAAATGTATACTAACTTTGAAATATATAATTGCTATTTTCCATTAGCAAATGCATTCAATTTGATCTACCAAATTATTTATTACTTGATAAAGAATGTCTGAATGGGTCAAAGATTTGCATATAGTCATGACATTTGTTGCTAGTGACATTAAGCAATTTTTCATGTGCCTGTTGGCCATTTGTATTTCTTCTTTGGAGAAGTTTCTGTTTAGTCCTTCTCCCCATTTTATGATTGGGCTTCTTGTTTTGCTTTTGTTTAATTGTGTGAGTTCCTTGTGGATCTTTGTTATTAAACCCTTATCACTCATGTAGAGGGCAAAATTTTTTTTCCCATTCAGTTGGGCATCTTTTAGTTTTTTCTTTTAGTTGTTTTTTTTAGTTTTTTCTTTTAGTTGTTGTGCCAGTACCACGCTGTTTTAATTATTATGGCTTTGTAGTATATCTTGAGGTCTGGGCTAGTTGACTCTCCATTCTATTTTTTTTTTTTTTTTGGCCAGGAGGCTTTTTGATATTTGAGGTCTCATTTTATTCCATATGAACTTCACAAGCAATAAGGGAAATGCAAATCAAAACCACAATGAGATACTACCTTACAGCAGTAAGAATGGCCCATATCCATAAAACGGGCAACAAGTGCTGGCAAGGATGTGAAGAGAAGGGGACACTCTTACACTGCTGGTTGGAATGTAAACTGGTCCAACCTCTATGAAAAGCTGTATTGATGGCCCTCAAATTAATAAAAATTGAATTACCATATGACCCAGCAATTGCTCTCGGGAATTTACCCAAAGGAGACTTCAAGTGGGTACAAAGGGACACCTGTACTCAGATGTCTATTGCAGCACTATTTATAATTGCAAGGACATGGAAGCAACTGAAATGCTCAAAAACAGATGACTGAATGAAAAAAAAATGTGGTATATATACACAATGGAATATTACTCATCAATAGAGAATGACAAATTGGACAATTTTAACATAACATGGATAATATGGTAGGACCTAGAAGAATTCATATTAGCAGAAACAAGTCAAAAAGAAAAAAAAAAAACAGAAACCAAATGGTTTCACTACTATATATGGAACATGGTAAAGATAAACAAAAATCCATGAAGAAAAGTCAAAACAAGTCAAAAACCAAATTGAAGTACACAACTTGGGGGGGGTGGTTGGGACAGGGTGGTATGGTCAGGGAAGTGGGTGAACCCCAAAGATCACAGTGATGTGAAATTTATATATAAATAATTTAAAAATAAAACAATGAAAGAAGATAGTCATGACATTTATGTCATAGTGTGGAAGAATATACCATGTTGAGAATCCCTATGCTAAAGTTTTGTTTTCCTCTCTAAGGAAGCCTTTTAAAGATACTCTCTTTACTCTCCAAAATCACAAAAAAAAAAAAAAAATGGAGGCTAATTTTAACCACCCCATCTCTAAAATAACCTTAAAATGGTTAGTATATAGAAAAATGATGGCTAACCTAGCGTTCAAGTAACACTTGAAACAATGGATCTCTACCCAAACTGCATAGAATATTTTTCTTCATAAAGAATGAAATCATAGTTTTGATTATAGAGACTAGAAATTGTTATTTTATACTGACTATGGTAACAATAACCAAAAAGTAATGAGAATCGTTGATAATAGAATCTTATTGATTTTTCCCCCAATTACTTTAGGCAGATTCTGTTCATCCACTCTCTTAAATGGATATGAATGTGAATTCCCAGAGGTATTTTTAACAAGATTTCAGGGAAAGCTTTCCATATCATTGCACTAACAGGATTTGCATGTGGTTGACAGCTGCGGCACATAAATTAAATAAAATTTTATTGATGTGTTAAAAACATGCCATTTACACAAATATAGCAAAGTTAGTGTTTATTTTAGATGAAATAAAAATAAGAAACATTTGCCCTGAACCAAATGTTAGTATTTGCTAGCAAAATACTCATTTGTTTTACTGTATTTTTGTATATGTGCTTTGCAGAAGCAACAAGCAGATAAATTAAAAATGAAATTTCAATCATGATGAAATAGGTACTTTTCTGTACATCTCTAACATAGATGGTAGGAATGACTAGTGTTCAAGGTTAAGCAGGAACCTAAATGGAATATGAGAACACCTGACTATTAGTCCTAAGTCTATAGTTAATTTATAGTATTTTTATGTGAATAGCATATTTACTTTCACCACTACTGAGTCTATTATTGTTGCATTTTCAGAAGCCCACACCAACTAAAAATCCTATAGAACCATCATAATTCAAAACTGAACAGAATTATATACTGCCAAGGAAGAGCCATTTGCATAGAAAATAGCTTAACACAGGGAGCATCTTGTTCACAAAATGTTCATGTATTTGTTGCCATCTCCCATTTGCTTTTCAGCAATTTAGTCAAACATGATTCATGATCTTATCTAAAATGTTATGATCAGCACATTTTATAAAACAAAACAAAACAACAACGACAAGCAGAAACAGTTGTCAATGAATTCCTCATGAAAGCAAATCAGAAGTCCATATTTTTGATAGACCAAAGAGTGATATAATCTATTCACACACTGAAAGAGCACTTTCCTAAAGTGAGCTCTAATAAGCTATCACATTGCTAAGGAAATTTCCTGAGTTAACCTTAAGGCCAGGAGAAAAATGCATCTCCAAAAACTGAGGGAAAATGTTTTGATATTTTTTAGGATATAAAACCAGAGACCAGTCTGTAGCATATCAAGATGGAGATTGAAATGGCAAAAGTGGTAACTTTCCCATGAAGTCTCACACACATGAAGTGGTGACATAAGTGGAGGTTGTATTATCTCACTCAGGCTGCTCTGCAAAATATTGCAGCTAATGTACTTTGGAGAAAATAATCGAGAGTAAACTATTCTACCTAATTTGCAAAGAAGTAGGTCTAGGAAGAGAGGTATTGATAAAATATTTGACTCTTTTTTAATTCCCATCACACATGACACATCTCTTTGCAGTGACATGGAAGACATCTGCAAATTCTGTATTCAAATGAAATCAATTCCATCATGTGCAATAATGCTTTCTAAACAATTTAAGTGATATAATAGTACAGGGTACACAGGCAAAGGGAATTTTCCCTTAAGATAGGGTGGAGTTGGGCAGGGAGGTAAAGCTAGAAAATATTGGGAAGAGGGAAAAGTTGGGAAGAAGATCTTGGAAAGCAGAGTGAAACAGAAAGATGACTAGAGGAGGCATATGGAGCAGAGAGACATATAAAGAAGTTGTGCTTATTTCTTGGTCTTGTACTTGTACCAGAACTTAGGGGACATGGAAGAAGACACTTAGAATAAGACACAAGTGAGACACCAGTGGGGGAGGTTGACAATGGCAGTCGTTACCTTGATTGTATTTTGCTTTTGCTGATTTACCTTCCAGACATGCCTAACCCCTTCAGTCCCTTCCCTTCAGTCCCTTCCCTAGGCACCAGAAGGTGCCTTCAACTTCTGGCAAGTTTTCTGGTTCAGTCATTCTGCTTTGGGCCAACCCTGTTTAGCTGGGCATTTATCCACAAGAGGATGGGTAATATTAGGTGTTTTTTGTTTTTTTGCTTTTTTGTTTGAGACGGTCTTGCTATTTTTGCCCATGGAACTGCAGGCTCCCATTGCCCGTGGTACCACAGACTCAAGCAATTCCCAGTCTCAGCTTCCCAGGTAGCTGGGATTACAGGCATGCGTCACCATGCCCAGGTATTTTTGGGACTAGGTCTCGCTATGTTGTCCTGAGTGGGACTCGAACCGCAATCCCTAGCCCCAGCCGTCTCATAGGCTGAAGCTTGTAAGCTTCAGGCATTAGGTGTTTTATTTAGAAACAATGTTCCTTATCTTCCCTTTATTGCGCACTAATTACATTAAAATTATTTTCTATTGAAGACCATATGCACTCGAATATGTTTAGTCGTAATGTTTTGGTACAGCAGGTATTAGAGCCTATTTAGAGTAGGTCAGATTGGTGTAGGGATTTTGGGTGCCCCTCATTCTTCTGACCTAAAGTATATTATCTTATATGAAGTTCAGAAAGAGGTGAAAAAGAATGCCATATTGTAGTCTTTTCTACTAAATTTATGTATAAAAAACAGAAATATTGTTAAATCATTGGTACTATCTCATGAGTAGAGTGTTTTTCTTCAAAAATTAGAAATGTTGGTTCAGTGGACTAAGAAACAGAAAAAAATCATAGATCATAAGATTATATCTGTACTGAAAATCTGCTTATCAATTATCTTAAGGCTAAATTAGGGAAGAAAATGGAAATGCTTAAAGTAAAACAATGGAATGGTTATAGTGTAAAAGAAACTGCCACACGTGGAGAGTAACACTATAAACTTGTCTTTAAAAATATAATACTCTTTTGCAATTCTCTCTGATGTGCCTTAATTATAAACCATTGACAGAAAAGAGTGTGCATATATGAGAATTATTGCTACATTGAGAATTTCAGAATCACATTTACAATTTGCCTATACAATCAGAACAAGTAGCAAGTATATTTATAATATGATCTGCCTATTATTTCTACACATTATATTTTACACATGGAAATGTCATACTTTGCAGGACAAATCTTGTTTACTATAAAAATACTCCAAAGGTGTGGCCAAAGCAAGAACCATTGCTAATAATATGTTGAAGTTGTAAGCAGGAAAGCATAACAGAAGTGAACTTCTTGTTTGGGGATATTATTGATCTCTTTTAAAGTACTTTGAGTGTTATAGCTTCAGAATTAGATAATTGGGTACTATATTTATATTTGATGTTCAAATAATCTAGAAATTATATTAAAACAATAACTTACCCATATGCAGTAATTGGTTAAATGAATAATAAATGCACGATTCTTACAGAACAGTGCCAGTCCAGCAACGCCTAGAGGCAACAGCAGAACTGACTAGTCATGCTGACCAACCAGTGTTGAGCTTCTTTACCCTTATTAAAAGGCATCTTCAAATGATTAAGAAATTATTAGAATATAACAACTCAAAGATACAGCACAGATTTCAGTAATAATAAAAATAGCAAAGAGGCAATGCATTTAATAATCATTATGGTAAAATCTGCAATACTTAGCAACAAAAGCAAACCAAGTAATAATTAATAATCTTAGTACTTAGACTCACTTAATATATGAACTATCAAAATAACATCACTTTTCAATCTTTTCTCAATAAATTTTCATTTCTGTATATTTCTGTCTATGGTCTATTCAAATTTATCACATAGTGACAGAATAAAACTTTCATCAAAAGTAATTTATTATTGAAATGTTTTGAGGAAATCTAACTCTTCCATATGCCAAGAAAATGTAATGTAAAAGTAAATACATTGCATTAATATAAGCACTTCTTTCTAAATGGAAGTCTTTCAGCTCCTACAAAGTATTTGTTTTACACAGAGTTTTGTACACCCTGTGGAGAATGAATGCACAAACATTTAACCTTCCTTGGGTCTCTATTTTAATAACACATTTTCTCATCTTCATTTCATTCTTTGGAGACACTAGTCATGCTTAAAGAATTTTGTGCTGTAATAACAACAAATATATTGAGTTTTATATAGTGATTTTATAGATATTTTTATCAGGAGTATTGTAATTAAACATAATGTAAGCAGAGTATGTTATATGTATATATGAATGTTGCAAATGAAAAGATCGTGGAATTACAATCTACAGAGTTTGAGATATTTATGCATATTATCACTTCATTAAAATCATTACATACACTAAACACACATAAATGCATGCAAGGCTTCTGTGATTTATATGGGATATAATTGACAAGCTGCTAAAAACTGAGTTAAAAATGTTTTCCTTAGGGAAGCAGAGCAAGGAAATTTGTGCATTTTTCTATCTCAAAATATCTTAGAACAAAAATATTCAAGAAAAGACACTTTCTAATGTATCCATGCGACTGCTTTTTTAATCAGTCATATGAAAACATTTCACCTCACACATATCCCCAATATTTCTATATAAAGATGGATAAAATAGCCATGTTTCCCACAGTAGTTGATGGAGAAGGGCACAGGTTAACATCATCCCATTTAAAAAAATCTCTGAAAAGAGTCTCAATGCATGATCCAAGTATTTCACCCACTGAAAGTAGGATTTAAAGAGAGATAAATAAATAAAAGAGGGTAGTTCACTCAGTGTGAGTATGTATAGTTGCAGGAGTGTGTATTTTAGCTGCTTGTCAATCAAGTAGAAGGAAGGAGAAGAGACAATTGTGAATTTGAGAGAAGAGAGAGAGAGAGAGAAAGAGAGAGAGAGAGAGAGAGCACAAGTGGGCATAGGATATCTGCGAGCATGTTGCAAAAGAGTTCACTTTAGGTCCTGTTTGAAGAATTTCTCCAAGGCAGTTATTTGTTTCCTATGTGTAAGTTCAAGTTCCACAAATGACTGACCTTTTAACTGAGATTTTTGCTAGAAGAAAATTCCTCTGGGACTCAGGAAATCTCATAGAACTCCTTCATCATTCTGTGATTTTTATTTATTGCTGGGTATATATTACTTTCCAGTTGCCACTGTAACAAATTATCACAAATTGAGTGGCTTAAAACAGCACAAATAAAAAAAAATCAAACAGCACAAATTTATTCCCTTACAGATCTAGAGGTCAGAAGTCTGAAATCATTTTCACTGGGCTAAAGTCAAGGTGTCAGCAGAGCTGGGTTTTTCAGGAGTCTCTAGAGAAAAATACATTCCATTGTCTTTTTCAGTTTTTAGTGGCCTCCTGTACTCTAATTTATAGTCACCCTGTTAATCCCCAAAGCACATTGCTGCAGTCTCTGCTCCCATTATTTTATTACCTTCTCCTTTTCTCTTTCTCAAATCTCCTGTTTTTTTTCTTACAAAGACTTCTGGGGTTATAGGATCTAGCTAACCCAAAGTGATCCCCCTATCTCAAGATTTTTAATTTATCACATCTGCAAATCTCCTTTACAATATAATATATTAAGAATGCATATTTTGAAGGACTTTTTCAGCATCTCATAATTTATAACTTTATTTGATTTACAAAGTAGGCTTCCAATCCTTGTAGATAATAGACCCAAAATAACACCAAGGACTTATTCTGAACACTACAAAATGCATTAATATCAAGATGTATATTTTGTAATATTGCATAACAGTATTATGTAATATTATATAGCTGATAATAATCTTTGTGATCACAATCACTGAACTTTAATAACCTAACAAAATAGGCAAGTTGTATGCAATCAAACAAATTGAATGAGATTTTTTGGTTTTAAATTTAACATGTAAAGATCTTAGAGTCTGTCTGTCTATCTTGTTCTTGTGTTAAGAAAAAAATTTATTGAGGAAGTGTGAACATTAATTCAGAGAAATCAAGTGGAAGAATTTAAAATATTACATTAAGCTTAAAATCACATAAGTATTATAAATACAATAGATACAAATACAACTTTTGGTTGGTGCAATAATTATTTTAAACATAACTTTTAATTTGTTCTTCAAAATCCTTGTCCTTAATAGAAACAAAAGCAAAATTTATCTTCAACCACTAATTAACCTTTTTAACCTTTTTTTAAAACTTTGACTTGAAATTTAAAGTATTTTCTAACCTGAAAGGTTCAATAAATGTATGATTATCAAAACATACATCTTCATTTAAATAAATTACTTGTTAGTATAGTAAAAGTATGCCGTGCTTCGCTGGAATATGTACTTTCTGCCAACATTTCTATCAATACAGAAATGTTTTGCCTCATAGAATAAGAAAGTGTTTTATGGCTATATCTTTGAAAGTAGAAACAAGTGAAGTTCTTGCACATGTTCAAAGAAAAAAATGCTTTGCTATGGGTTAGTTATTATTATTTTTCATTTTATTCCTCATATAATCCAAAAGTCATTCAACAAATATTTTATCATATTAAATCTTGGTATGTGTTGTGGGGGGAAGGGGTGCTTTGAAGCATTGACATAATTAAAATGCTTCCCCTATGTTGCTATGTAAATATATATATATATCAATATAATGAAGTAGAAACGCATTTGAGAAATACTGAACTATATACCTCTTTTAAAAGAAACATATGAATCAGATTATAATATTATTATAATATAACCTGAAAGTTATATTTCTGTTCTACTCAAGTGAAGAGACTGATGTTGTGGTTCTTGTTTTCTAACATTGCTACTTAAGAACTTGGTGAATGAAATTCATGTTCTTGAAATCCAAATTAACTATCCCATGCCTTAATCTCTTCGTTTAAAGAACAACTATTGTCCTAGATGATTTTAAAATATTCTGTTATTATATAATATCCTACATTCTGGAGAAGCAAATTTATCTTTGAACACCCCACAGATTGGAAAATCTCTCCTAAATTCTGAACTAGATTACTCTTCTGTTTCTCATTCCTTTATATATGCTTCTGGGTTACATTTTTTTCAAAAGAAAAAGAAACATCTAACCTTTGTGTGATACAATGTCCAAAGCAATTCATCATCTTGGTAACTATCATCAGAATTTTTCCCAAAATGTGCATATCCATATAAAGGTTAAGGTGTGTGAAATGTATTATAATTTTAAAAAGGAAGTGATAATGCTTTAAGGAAGAAGTGAATTTTGATTAGGATAATATTCTTGGATTAAGTTCATTCATTTCAGATGTAATACTATTCAAGAACGTTACTATACAAAGGTCAAAAAGTCTAATGGTGTCACCTATATGTGGAATATAGAGACGTAAGCAAAGAATCAGATAAAATCAAACAAATAACATACTATAGAAATCTACGTAGTGCTGAAGCCAGAAGAAGGGACCATACATAGAATAAGGAGGCACAGCAGATTATGTCAGATGACTTTCAGTACTCAGTAGTGGGTATGTGTGTTAGGAAACACCAGATGGATGTGATAATCATGTTGTAAACCAATGTTACCTCAATAAAAATATATGCAGGTCTTAAACAAAAAAAAAGAATGATAATGAGATAACAAATTGTTTATAATTTCATGGCATATATGATGATACTATTTTTCTGTAAAGTTTTCAATAAATTTTAGTGGTAATTTTTGTTTTCCTCATTTTATACATCCATGTGCATTATCAAATAAATTAGCTAATGTTTAATATTTATAATGTTATGAATATACAATAAAATATGTGATTCTTTAATAAGAACATATTAGCAGGTATATAGTTTAGACAATAAATCTGTTGAATTTTACTGAACATGTAAGTTATATATTTACTTTATTTTTCAATATTTATATTACTTTTAAAATACTTAGGCTTTTTTTTTTCCATTTAAATGAATCTGGATTACTCTTGATTTTAGCTCATCAGTAGTTGATACATGGATAAGTGAAGAAGGACAGATAGATTAGATTGACAATTAGGCAGAGTTTGAGATACATAACAAACCAATTAATTCTCCCATATTTTACTTTTCTTAAACTTATTTACCTATGATCTAGGTAAGTAGCATGTGCAATAATTTTTTATTGTGACCTTTCTTTTTTTGAACATTGAAACTTTGTTAGAGACTAATTCTACATTTAACACAGAAATCAAAAGCTGAACAAGAAAGATAAAATTTTTGGTGTGACCAGTTTGACAAAACACTGTGGATTAATTTTGACTTTCACACCATAAACTTTACATCTGGGCAGAGGTATTTATTGTGTTTCAGGTTAAGCAACATTAAATTTTAAAACACTACCATGATTTCATCCTATGAGCATTTGAAAAACTTATATTTTAGCCCAGTTGCATTTTTAATGGGTCATACTCTACTAGGCAGCAGCAGCATTATGAAAGTTCTGAATAATTGAGGTCTATGGGAATGACATATAGGAAAGTTATTAGGATTTTTCATTTTTTATTACAGTCAATTAGGCACTGATATGCTAATAACTTTTGAGATTGTGCATTTATCTGCTTAGAGAGCAGGCAGGATAAAATTATCTGTTTCCTAAGCCACAGACTATAGTAGCACAGAAATATTCACAACCAAAATTTCAAAGATCTTGTTTACTCGGTAGGTTAAGGGACCCTGGTGACAAGAGGACAAATGTTTTAGCTGTTATTCACCAAGACTCTTAAATAACATTAATGAATACAACATTTAAATTACTTGTCCCAGTAAATCTTTATCTTTCTGGTAATTTATGCCTGCTGAGGCAGAATATAAGCCTCCTTTGTCAAGGCATAGTGTTGGGCTCTTAGGATTCCACTCCCTGTTATTGAGACAATAGTGTGCAAAAACTGTGTATTAATATTATGTATATGGTAATGAATCAACTCACAAGGTGTGTGCTCAAAGTTTTAGAAACTATTAGCTTTTACTCATCAGAGCTTATCTATCAGGTCACATTATGATCTGATTATGTTGAAATACAGTCCTTTTCCTCTCAGGAAATCAGTCCCAAGTGATTTAGATGTCTGAATCTCACACTGAAGACTTGCTTTCTATCCATTGTTCGCATCTAATCCTTCACTTGATTAGGTTGGCCTATCCACTCATATATCATCTCATTGTCAGCCCATAAAGAAAGTCAGATACCTGGTAGAGGTGTTTGCTAAGGTTATGGCTGTAGACATCCTGTAATATATAAATGTAGCAAATCAACACTTGTGCACATAAACTTACACAGTCTTGGGTAATAATTATATCTTAATTTTTTAATTATTTTATTTATTTATTTATTTTTATTTATTGGGTTTTTTTTTTTTTTTTTTTTTTTTTTTTTTTTTTTTTTTTTTTTTTTTTTTTTTTTTTTTTTTTTTTTTTTTTTTTTTTTTTTTTTTTTGAGAATAAGTCTTGCTATTTTTGCCTTACAACCACAGTCTCACATTGCCCAGGGTACCACAGACTCAAGCGGTCCCCAGCCTCAGCTTCCCAGGTAGCTTGGATTACAGGCACACACCACCACACCTAACTATATTTTTTGGAAATAGGTCTCACTATGTGCACCTGGCAGGGCTCGAACCGTGATCCCTGACCCCGGCCACAACTTCCTAGGCTGCTGTTTATAGGCATGCGTCACCATGCCTGGCCTCTCTTAATTTTTAAGAACTAGGAATTTTGTAAGGTGATTTAAAAAGAAAGTCTGACATTTTTGCAGACTGTGAAAGCTACTGCTCAGGGTTGTTTTAATTTTCTCATTTGATCACCACTGACTGTGTTGGTAAGTTTGAACTAGGCCTCATGTTCAGTCCTATGACCAATTCTCCTTATTTATCTAATGAACCAGCTATATTCAGTGACATTTGAACCCATATATTCTCAAATCTTCTATATGTTTTAAAAATAATTGACATTTTTTCTCTCTTTTATGGCATTGCATTCTGACATCCTTAATGGAAAAATATATGGTAAGACACTTATATTCTCTGAGGATATAGAAAAATATCATTTCAATGGGTTAAGAAGTCATGAAAGTAAAACAAATCTTGTAATTAGTTCATAAGAGTCCCCCACCCCACCTCTCCATAGACCAGTAAGTATTTTGACCTCAAAGATTACCTCTTACCTAAATACAGAGGAATAAATTATAGTTACCCAATAGGAAAAAGTTGTAGTTTACAAACTTTTCTAGGTCTGCCACAGCAAAAGACCACAGAGTATAGGGTTTAAACAACCATAATTTAATCTTCCCCTAGTTTTAGAAATTAGAAGTCCAAAATCAAGGGAGTGTAAGGTTTGGTCTGAGGTCTCTCTTTGGCTTACAAAAGGCCACCTTCTGGATATATCATCAGATGGACACCTTTCTCTCTCTCTCTCTCTCTCTCTCTCTCTCTCTCTCTCTCTTTTCTCTCTCTCTCTCTGGAAGTCTCATGTCTCTTTTTCTCATCATAATGATACTGGTTTAGGGCCCATACTGAAGGTCACCTTCTGAATGTATCATCAGATGGACACCTCTCTCTCTCTCACTCTTGCTCTTGCTCTCTCTCTCTCTCACTCTCTCGCTCTCTCTCTGGAAGCCCCATGTCTCTTTTTCTTACCATAATGATATTGGTTTAGGGTCCATACTGACAGTCTACTTTAACTCAATTGCCTCTAAAAAAACATCATTCTTAAGTGTCTACATTCTGAAATGCTGAGTTTAGAACTTCAGAATGAAAATTTTAGGGCACATAACTTAGCTTATAAAATGGGTCTAGGTGAAAAGTTAAAATTCAATCAGAAAAATCCCAAAACATCAAAGCCACAGATGCAGATAAGCCATAATAGTTGCAGAAGACACTTGAAAGCAGCCAAGAAGTGGGAGGAAGTATTGTAAAGCCAGCAGGGTCATCACAAAATGCTTAAATGTAAGTGGTTACCAAAATTCATGTTTTTTTTTCTTTTTCCTGAGCATATAACCTAACTTAATTTTCCAGGTTTCTTTGAAGATACCTGTTGCTGTGGAACTAGTTTCCAGCCAATAGAATAGCATTTCCAAGTTTGTGGAAAGTATCAGTGCCTCAACATGTTACTTATGGTTCTGACTGTTTGTTTTCTTTTTGATGAGTATAAACAGATTATTGTCAGGAATTGTGGCATGGTTAAAGTAGCTGACGTCAGGGTGCTTGGAAGCCAAGGTCCTGAAGGAACAGGATATGGTTTGAAAGCACAGTATCCTGTCAGCACTTTGTCCCTAATAATTGTTCCCTGATCCTCGTGGACCTGTCCCAGAACAAACTGATAGCACTAACTAAAGACAAAGACTAGCTGTGTGAGCTTCATCCATAAGCTTGCCAACTTCTTGTCTTCTATTATGGTATAATAGAAGTCTGAGGCTCCTGAGGTCTGAGCTGCCTGCTAGAGACAGGCACCCCACTGATCACTTCCTTTTCCACCTATATCCTGCCTCTGACTTATTTGCAGTCACCCTGGGATCTCTGGATGATTTGTGTCAGATTTTTACAGAGTCAAAAGATGGGAGGAATATATCCTTTGAATCAGAGTATGGCAGGTAGTTTTTTTAAAAACTAAAACAGTAGCATCCATATGGGTGATTCATAAGAATCAACAAATTCAGTATTTACTGTCACAAAGCTATTGTATATTTTGGAGGATTTATTGAAAATGAAACCTCCTCTGCCCTAATACATCTGTATGATTGGAATTATATATTCTCTAAAGATACTTGAAGCATTAGAAATATAATGAGAGTGATCTCATAATTTCTATGATTTGTAAGTTTTCTAGGAACAGTGAGAAGTATGGATGGACACAAGATGGAAAGACAAATTAGTCTTTGTAATCATCATGAAATGTAAAATAAGAAAATGATTACTAGCAAAACATTTTAGAAGTTCTCAGTGAGAGTCCTCTGTAATACGCCTTTAGAATATCAAACTGCTGAGATTCAGTACCATGGTATAAAGTTTCTAGTTAATATCATCGATGGAGATACGGTTGCCATTTATATTTACATTTTACCCTTATATTTATATATAATGTTTTATGTAATCATTGGGGTGATCGCATGAAATGACCATTAAAAATACACAATACTTGCATATAGGGAAAGTTTTAGAAAGGCAGCATCACTCCCAATTGCATATAACCAAGAAATGGAAATCTGAGTCAGTTTGTCCTCAGTAAGTGTTTTTACCTACAGGTACAGCTTTCCATACATTTTTAAGTATACATGCAGGTACATAAAGAACAACTAACAATATGCAATACATTTATTTAATGAATTTTAATGAAACATGTATTTGTTGTAGTAGGTATTACTTTTTTTCTAATGGCAAGCACAGTCTAAATACATCTGAGAAAATACAAAAGAAAGCAACATAACTTTTTATTAATTAAAATGAGAATAAGTTCTACACTAATTGCATTTAAGTTTTAGAGGTGGTGCTATGTAAAACATTTACTCTAGATCTGAGAAAATACAAAAGAAAGCAGCATAACTTTTTATTAATTAAAATGAAAATAAGTTCTACACTAATTGCATTTAAGTTTTAGAAGTAGTGCTATGTAAAACATTTACTCTAGAATGACTCCAGACTTGATGTGCTGTCTTTCAGATCTTGAATGAAAATTTTACAACAGAAAAATTATGAATGGTTAAGTATCTGATACTTATTTATCATTGCTTATTATTGTCTTGCAATAAAGATATTAGATGAACTATCTGAAAGGAGGATGTCATTAAGTAGGAAGAACAATATAGCAGAAATCCTAAGAAATTGAACTGAATACATTTCTGTAGGAAGGTCCTATCTTCTCTTTGGCTTCCATTTCTGACTATAGAAACAATTATATTGGCTCATCCCGAAATGCCTATTGCTATGTCCTACATTTAGAAATAACTGGAAGAACTTTCTAGAATTTTTTACTTTTGTTGTTTTCAGCATTAGTTCACTTACTGATGGTACTCTGAAGAGGATTAAATGGCTGTTAATGTTCACCTGGCAATTTATTGATAAATTCTAACTACAGAGAGAAAACCGAAGATTCCACAATGACCAAAGGAAAAAAAAAATAAGCACAAATATTTTCTTGTGAGTTCTATCCACACTTACCAACCATTAAATTTCCTGTTTGTTTTGTTTGATTTGGTTTCAATAGCATTCAAAAAGAAAACTCCCCTTGGCTTCTTAGGTATGATTTATAACAAACATTAAGTTTAAAATTAGTTTTTTGTTGGAATCTCCCTGAGAGTCAAGTTCCCTTAGGAAATTACTACTCTTATTCGAACTTGCACAGTCTGTAGCAGATGAATTATGACTCAGAGAAAGACATTCATTAAGAAGAAGTTGAGAAGAATTGGGGAAATCAAGGACTTGGCAAGAAAAAAATTCTGCTTTAATTTATCAGTCAATTTCTGAAAGAGCTGAATTTTCCCATCCACACCAGGAAATGTACTCACTTTGGAAAAAATAAATAAATAAAAGGGAAGAGCATCATCCTTTAAAGACCACATACATTCTTCAATTCCCATAGGAGGAAGTAAGCAGTCTGCCCTGGAGAACTGAATTCAATAGTTTTCACATTCAGTGCTACATTTTAGAAACTAGTTCAAAATAAAATCAGGTTATTTATTTTGTTAAAGAATGGGACAAATGCAATCTTGTAGAGGGATTTTTCCTTAATCAAAGTTTATCTCTGGTTGTATAATTTATACCTTAGAAACTAATTTTTTTAGCAGCAGAGTGTTTAGGCTTTGTGTTGTCTTGTTAAGAAATAAGTCAATATTTTTTAAATGCTTTTAGATACTATTAATTTTGAAGGCATTTAAACATGATTATTCTTTTAAAAAGAACTTTATAATAAACTATTTCTATGAAAATTTAGGCAATCACACCATAAGATAATGAGTGGCCTAATATCAGTACTATATAAAAAGGTAGACACAAACCTTGAAGTTTTCACCTGGTTATTGTGTACAAGTAGTTGATGCATGTGCCTTAGTAGTACCTGGATACCCTTAGATCTCTTAGTATTAATGGTATCTCACTCATAGGAATAAAAAGATAAAGAGTTTGATACTAACCAGTTGTTATTTGAAAACAATAATAATAAAGAACTGTTCCTATCTGATGAAATGCACACTTTGTAATCACATTTTCTTCACAGATACTTTAACAGAAAGTGAATTATAAAACTAAAAATTATCATTCCTCAAATCACACTAAAGATTCTTTTTCAAAGTTCTAGTAGAGATATGGTTAGTTTTTGCACCTTACTGTACCTATATCTCACCTCACCAACAACTTCTTGAGATAACTTGGCCAAATAAAATAAATCTTGAATAATATAAATGTAGGATTTTACATGATACTTGAGAAAGAAATTATTTTCTTTGAGTCTCTTGTTTAAAAGAGATACCAGTTCTGTCTCTTTATAATATAAAGCTAATTTCAGTTTATTTCCAGACCAAAGTGGATAAAGTGGACAGAGATTTCAAGATATCTTGACTTTTCTTGAGTATAAGTAGAAGTTTGAGAATAGGAGAAATGTAAGAACTTCACTCTCAAAAATCTGGTCAGAATTGAGTTTATTTCATAATCCTAAATGAAAGGCAAAGATTTGAGTTCAAAGCACTCTATGATTTAGGAACATTCTAAACTTCACCACTACCCTGCTTTTGTTTATATTTATGCCTTGTGATTTTTCTCAAGACTTATTATAAAAAAAGGCTCTCAGAGGAAGGTAAATACTATATTATTTCACCTATCTGTGGATCTGAAAAACATTGAATTCATAGAAACAGGTAATATAATAGGGATTGCCAAAGATTAGAGTTGAGGTAGAGAAAAAAGGAGAGATGATGGGTAAACTCAGAATACAAACTTTCAGTTAGAAAATTAATTGTGCAAACCTACAGCAGGGTGACTATCATTATCAGTACTAAGGATATACTTGAAATTAGTCATGAGTGAGAGTAAAGCTTTCATTTCTCACCATAACAAAAATAACAACATGATAACTACCATATGAGGTAAAGGGCTTGTAAATCAATCTCATTTTAGTAAATATTTTGCAATTTATGCATCTATTGAATCACCCTATTCTATATCTTCAAGTTTCCTAATATTACATATCAATTAATGTCTCAAAAGATGAAGGAAGGGGGGAAGGAAAGAAAGAAGGAATAAAGGAATAAAGGAAGGAAGGAAGGAAGGAAGGAAGGAAGGAAGGAAGGAAGGAAGGAAGGAAGGAAGGAAGGAAGGAAGGAAGGAAGGAAGGAAGGAAGGAAGGAAGGAAGGAAGGAAGGAAGGAAGGAAGGAAGGAAACTGAGTGAGTGTGTGTATTTGGGATCAACTCAGTTTTGGTTGAGTTTCCAGGTTAGTTAGTAAAATGGAGATGGAGACCTAAATGAACATATCACTGGTGGATGCTTTTGAGACTGAATGGAAGCAGTATGCATAAAAGGAACTGAATTAGGGGATCAAAGGAAAATGAACTTAGATAATTGAACTTGAAATGGGACATTCAGCAAAGTCTTGAGTCAAGAAAGTATTGAGGAGAACAAATTTATAAGGTAAAATGACCACAATTCAAAATATATATTTGATTCCAGGTCATTAGAAGAAATATATTCTGCATGTGGTGCATAAGTTTAACCTTTTGGAAATTGAAACATATTTTCAGTTGTTAAAAATGGCCTTACAATAGAAATCAAGCTTTGTTTTGGAAATTCATAACATTTTTGAAATTTTTAATTGAGGAGTTGCATCTGCAGCACTTTTGTCCATTGCATTAATTCTCCATTCCAAGCTTAGACCTATTTTCATCTTCCTCCTCAGACCTTCTCACTGAAATCTCTTAAGAGCTTTATGCTTAAGTAGCTTCTATCACTAGCCGTAGGTCAATGAATTACAATTTTGTGGACAGTTTTACTCTTTCTTTATAACTGAAATGTGATTGATAACTACAATCACCTCAAACTTACCCAAAAGTAAAACAAACTTTTAGAAGCATTCACTTATCATCACCTAATTTAACAGTACCATCTGCCACATATGCAAACATAAGGTCTTCCCCCAATATAATATGAGGAGAAGATGATATTTTGATTATCTCTTCAGCAATCAACACTTTTCCAGCCTGTAATACATACCTGTTAAATGGTGAGAATATACATTTGTGGAAGGGGAGAAATCGAGGAAGGTGGTCTCATTCTGGGCTGAAGCAGGGAACAAGGTAAGTACAGGCTTTGGAAGGTAAATCACATGAGGCGGGGGCTTTGCAAGACTTTAGAGAGGAAGAACATGTATACACAGAGACAACCATATTAAGACTCAATGAGAGGCACTGCACAAGAACCAAAGAGAGAAGTCTGGAACAATCATTTCCAATATGACCATCAGAGGAATCTTAGCTGCCAGTACTTTGAATTGTGAGAAAATAAATTTATGCTATTTAAGTCACACAGCATGTGGGATTCTATTACAGTGGAACTAACTAGCAGATGAATGCAGAATTTAGCATGTGCTGTAGTACAGATATGAGCTGTGCTGTAGTACATATATGAGATATGTCATGTAGTAGGTTTAGAGAAATAAATATCTGCATAAAATTAAAATACTGAATGTTTTCACCTGATGAGTAGAATAGAAAATTCCAAAGAGAGAAAAACCTATTTGATGAGAAGTTGCTATTTTTCATGAAGATTCAAATGCAATTATAACAAAACCCATGTTTGTTTGCACTGGAGTTAGATGTTTAAACAAGTCAATAAATTTTGGGGAACACAGGAAGGAAAGATGCTTTGTTTACTTTTATTTCCACATTAATTTTAGTGCCGACAGAGGATGACAAACTGATAGCCTTGGAGACCACTAAAATCATTTCATTCACAAAATGGGTATTTTATGAGTAAGTGCTCTGCAGATTGCTCCTGTGTCAGGAGGGCTGCTCAAGGCTCAGCAGATGGCCACTGGAGCTGGAAAACATCTGTTCACTCCCTCTCCTTTTGTCACCAGTACCCAAAAAGATAAAGGCTCTCATATAATTATGTTAGCTGCTGACCAAGACTATGTCATACCTAGCAAGGATCAGGAAATTCAGTAGTTTTGATAAATGTGATTAAATAGTGTCAAGGTATGAACACATTTTAACTAAATAACAGAGCCTGTAATCTAGAAGAAAGAGTGCCAAATCGGTCATCAACTGACTGATGTTTGAACTTATTAAATAACTCACAAGTTAAAACACACCTGCACTTTAGAAATGGGTTTTAAATTTCAAGAAATTTGCATTTATTCCAAACCCTGCAAAGATTTTACCTTCTCATATAAGATTGGCTTATACAGATACATTGTTTAAAAACAGAAGCATAACAACTTACACTCAGAATTAAATATCTTTCAAAGTCAGACCTTCACTGACATGTGACGTTCCAGACTAAATACAATAGAACTGAAAATATTAAGCACCTACTTGGCTCATGCAAAACAGGAAGGAGTTAGTTAGGAGTGACAATTGGAGAAATAGTATTTTTTTCTCTTTAGGGATTCAAAATTTCTAAAACATTAAGACATATCCTAAAGCAAAAGTAGTATAAGAAAATATTTATAAAATATATTTGAGTGTTTCACCAAGTCAGGTATAAAAGAGTTGGAGAGGGAGAATTTTGTGGGGAAGGAAGGCTTTTGGATGAATTCTAAGGGGTAATTTGCCAAAGGATGCACTCATTGTAAAATAGGCACTCATTGTAAAAGTACCATTTAAAAAAGAATGCCTGACCTCATGGGAGGTTTAGATATATAATCAGGCAGAGTGAGGGTCACCCAGCACCATTAAACTTTCACATGCTAAAGGGATTCTGCCATCTGCCTTGTAAAGACCAAGCATATTCTTAGTGTAAAACATCTTTACTGGGTTGATAGTACATACAGTGGAAAGAAGAGAAAGGATATAGTTTCCCAAGGAAACACCCAAAGCTACTCATTCTCTTGTGGGTAAGTACTCCATCAAACAGGGTAGGCCCAAAGCAAGGCTTCTGAGACCACAAGTCTAAGGCACTTTCTGGCAAGAACCAGAGGAAGGAGGCTGGAGTGACAGGCAAGTTTGGGATGAAAGGAGGAACATTAAAGTACAAGTCAATATAAAGCCTGCAGTTGCCAGTATCCCTATGGAGACTTCCATGTCTCTTTCAAGTGTCTCAACATGCCTTGATTCCCCAAGTCTTCTCCAAGTCCCCCAAATGCAAGTCCAAAGTAGAAGCAAGTAGGCCATGCTTTTCTCTTTCTTGATAAAGTCTAAAAGTGTCACCCCTTCCTCTGTCTCTTCTGTGTCCCCAGCTTCCCCTAGCTGCTAGCTCCACCCCTCATTTCGTAGGGCAGAAAACATGGATCTTCCCCTTTTCATGGAATACCTCTGTTACAGATACAGCAGATAGAATAAGCTACTACTTTTCCATCCTTCTTAGGATGCCTTATAGATATGCTGCAGTATTTTATTTAAATTCACATTTACTGAAAAACTGCAAAAAAAAAAAATCACTCCGTATCCTCTTCATACTTTACACACTTTCAGTCATAACAGTTTTCCTCTTTAATATTCTCTCACTTGCTCTCTCTGTATACATTTGGCTGCCTCTGATGTAACCTTCTGATACTGTTCTTACAGTCTTTTTAAACATTTAACCCAGAGTTGCATTCCAGTTTTTAAGACTGAGCCCCATTATCATTTACATACCTTGTTCTTTTTTATATATGATGGATATTAGAAAGTAAAACTGGGCACCACCGATATCCCTAGTTTCTATGCTTTCTCTTTGAAGTTGGGGATAATATTTCTCTAAATCTGTGCATTAAAATAATACACTCATAGAAAAGTCTCTAATTGTATCCAACACTTCAGGATACCTTCTATATATTGTCAACATTTTTAGCTTCTTTTCAAAACAGAAAGAAACCTGACCTTTATTAACCTCAATGGATGTACACATTGTTCAAGTTTAGAAAGCACAGGGAATAATTCCAAACTAGTGGCATCTAAAATGTAATATTTATATTCTTTTTTTTTTTTGAGATAAAATTTAATTAAGTGAAGTAGTAAAACTTAACTGTAAACTTTAATGAACTTTGGGAAATGCAACTACTCTTCAGATACAGAGCATTACCGGCATGCCAGAAAGTTAGCATGTAACTGCTTTCAGTGAACTCCAACTTCCACATACATGAACATTGTTATTACTGTTTTTATCATGGAGTGTTTTGCTTGTCTAGAATATATTATAAATGGTCATATCAAATAATATTTTTATATCTGCTTCATTCACCAAAATGTCTGTGAGATACACTATTTTTTGGTATGCATCAGTATTTGATTATATTGTTGTGATATAAACTTTGCACAAAATAGTGATGCAATCTCCTGTTACTGGAGACCAGGTTCTTGTCTAGTTTTTGATCATATATAAAGACATTTTGAACAGTACTTTAAACCTACAGACATTCATTTTGGGAAAATACCAATGGTAAATCTTTAGGGAGAAATATATGCCTTTATTTAGAATAGGCCACCAGATAGTCTATCTTCAAAAGGGTACATCATTTACATTTTGTTCTTCTGTTTCTTGGTCAGCGTTGCTGTTGACAGACTTTTAACTCTTTGTATATCTAGTGAATAAATATAAATTTTATCTTAATTCATATTTTATTGGTGAGCAATGTTGACATGTTTATTCCACTGGACATTTGTACATTTGGGGGGGGGGTAAAGTATTAAAGTCGTTGTCCATTTTTGTTAGATAATACATCCTTTTATTGTAGAGTTGTCAGAGTACTTTGCATGTTTTTTAGTATAGATCTTCAGTCATAGGCTTTGTTTGTACATTTTAATTTCCTATTTTGATGAAGTCTGGATTTAGTGAAGACTAATTATCAGTTTTCAATTTTTTTCTATATTTTTGTTCTATGAAAAATTTGCCTATATTAGTTTGCGTATATAAAAAAACATGTCATTGTTTTTCTAAATTTGTTATAGTTTTAGCCTTTACTTTTATGGTTTGTTTCACCTTCAGCTACCCTTTGTATATTACTAGAATTAAGGTTATTTACTCCACATGTGTATCCAATTGTCGCAGAATTATTGTTTAAAACTTCTTCCTGATTGAAAGGCTTTGACATATTTGTCAAAAATTAAGTGATCTGATGTGTTTATTTATCCCTGGATTCTTTATACTGTTTACTTGATCTATTTTTCTCTTTCTCTTCATGTTACAAGATAGCATACTATCTTGATTAGGCACTTGCATAATATGATTTGAAGTTTCTGAACTATTATATATAGAAGTATCTTCCACCCACTTTTATTTTGCAAGGTATCCTGCCTCTACCTTGCCTTTCCTCTTTATTTATATAGTCATCTGTATATAATTATATATATATATAATAAAATAAATTCACAAATAATGAGAATGATTGTTTTTATGTTCCTGTTCCTCACTGTGTAACATGTCCTTTCTAGGTGGTGAATTAAGCATTTTTCCTGAGCCTCTGGTGTTCTGCACTTTGACTATGTGAACAATATTTTATTATTCTTTTTGCAATACTCTGAGATTTTTCCTGTATAAATTTGTGCTTTTCACCAAATTCTGAGAATTACTGGCTTTCATTTTTCAGTTAGTTGCTCCCCTTTTCTCTCAGTTCTTTCCTTCTACGTGTGAAAAGCACATGTTAGACTCTTTGACATTATCACAAATGACATAGAATTGCTGCTGTTTTTCTCTTTTTTTACTTCTGTATTCTCTGATTCTCAGAATAGGCCTTTTTTTTTTCACCTTTTTGCAAACTCAGGGATTATTTATCTTGCATTTTCTGACTGGGTTGGAATAATCCATTGAACCAGATACTGTGCTTGTCAATTCCATAATATTCACTTTTAAAACAATTTTGAAGTTTTTTATATTAAATATGTTTGGTAAGGGGGAAAAAAAGAGAAAGATAAAAGAACCTCTGATAGAGCCAACCTTGGAGACAATTGGGTCCAACTGGGGTTGGTGGCCAGGCCGCTCTACCTGGTCCAGAGCAGGTCACCTCTACTGGGTCTCCCTCTGCTGGTGGCAGAGCTTGCACTTGTGACTACTAATCCCTACTATTGTCGGAACAACATCCAGCCTGGGATCCTGGGACGTTTCATAAACAACTGATATGAACTTAACTACTCAAGCGCAAACTGCAGATTAAGGACATTAATAAACATTAATGGGGAACTGGGAGGGGTTGTTGGGTGGGGGATGATTAGAACTGCTGAGAAAGGAGGCAGCACAAGTGGTGGGTGGATCAGAAGAAATACAGCTGTGGTTGTTGACTGCTCGTCTTGTTTCTAGTCTCTGTGAGCCTTTTGAATGTGCTCTGCATGAGTAGTGGAAACTTCTTGCCTAACTTTGCCTAAGAGATACTGATACCAAGGTTCAGTGTAGCAGTTTCAAGTGGTGCCCATGAGTGATGTAGGAGTTACTCTCTACCTCTGCATTGGTGTTAAATGTTAAGTATTGGTGCTAAGTGTCAAGGTGGCCTGGCAGTTTTGATGTAACAAATACAAGTTTCATATCTGGACAAATTTGAAGAGCAGTGTTTAATGAAAGAAGATGAGCCGAATATGGAAGAGCAAGGGCAGGATACCGCTTTGATATAAGCACAGTAGATTTTGGGGCAGAGTCCTTTATGCCTTAGGGGTGACAACACTGGGGCTTCCATCTTGTTTTGTGGTCCATGTGGCCAATATGGCCTGAAGAGAAGGGAGATTCAGTGCTTTCAATTGGTTCAAATGACTCATGCCAAGATTGTAGATTGCAAGATGTGGAAATGTGTAAGGGACAAAAACATAGGAAGAATACATAAAGCCAAAACTGGTCAAAGTATTTGTGGATAAGCTGGAGGACACAGAGGGGAGCTTTCCTTTTGGGTGTCAAAGTTCCAAGGGATGTGCTTGGCCTGGGGGTTATGGGAAGATGCTGTTAGATTAGCAAGGTTAATAGAAGCCAAGTCTCCTTTTATGCCAATGGGCCACAGGAGTCTGTGGAGGTGTCCTGGTTGCTGGTGAGATGAAACTCTGCAAATAAGGCTGCACCCACTCTAGCATCATGCACCCTTGCACATCCAGCAACTCCAGTGCCAAGAAGGAACAGACACTCAGCTAGCTTCTGGTGGAAATGACTGGAATGGGTACCACTTGGTCACCCTGGTGTTCACCCATTCTGTCATTAATTTTTAGCAGCAGTCTGATAAACCAAACATATAAGGTTCATGGTTTGGGCAATAATTGAACGCATAAGTGGAGAAATTGCCTTTCAGCAGTAGTGCAGATGCCTTTTGGCCTGAGGCTGGAGGATAAGTAAAAGAAGCTTCGAAAACAGAGAATGAGGGTAACTGTCACTTCAGGTTACTCTGATTTCTCAATTACTGTGTTAGAGTCATCTGTAAATTAAGATAACTGCATATAAAACTAAAATAAGTAGAAAACATTTAGGTAGCTATCGTAAAAGTACACCAGAAATGAAAAGAAAATAGTGCCAAAATCTTATAGGTGTCCATTTTTTGTCTATTTTTTCTACATTGCATTAGATTGAAATGTTGGCATAATCTGATTTTCATGGATGTACATACTATGTAATAAGAACAAAGGTAGACCACATAATGAATAATCTATAATGAAGAAAATCACCGTAAAGGCAAGGAGATATCTATTTTTCTCTTCTTTGTTCTCCTGACATCATATGGATTTTTGAAAATGCTTTTATAAAAATTCATCTATATCATCACTTACCATGCAAAGTAACTTTTCAAACCATTTCTCTTGAGGATAATTTGCGTGGAATATTTTTTCTCTAATTTTCCTACATACTGAATTTCCTTATCTTTATTGATTACTAGCTTATTAAGGTTCAGATGTAAATAGCATATGAAGTAAACAAATTAAAAAAAAATCACCATTCCAGTAAAATATTATTTTAAAATCTCTTGCATGGATGATATCAATACCAAACAGATCAAATAGTGAACAGTATCTGTAAATAATCCATACCAATAATCTGGGTTCATATCATTGAAATATACAAATTCAAATCTGCAGGTTTTTTTTTTTTTCAAGTAAAGTGACAGTGGCATCTGTATTACAGCACAGAAATATTTCTAGGGTAGATTTTGACTTATATAAAATATTTTGCCTTTCTCTGAATGTGTAAAATTGGATATATGAAGAATGTTCCTTCTCTTGTTATATATGCAGACTTACCGAATTTTTGTATTGTTAAAGCTCATATAGATGAACACTGAACATTCATGAAGTGATGTAATTTACCCTTCACCTCTTGAAAACAATGACTCAGAGATCAAATTTGAAGGATGGAGTTAGCAGAAATCTTTATAGTCAAGAAAAGAAAGAGTATTCATCTAATGTTATTGTTGATATTGTTCACACTTAAGTGTTAGGATTACGAAGATATTGATAGTTGATACTAGGCTAACTAAAGATTTTAATTAGATAAATTGAACAACTTTGAAATTGTATTACATATATTATGATATAAAAGAACAAACATGAATACTGTATTTTCTAATTTTTAATAATTTGTTACTTTTCCTATAGGATTTCATTGATTTCTGCCAAATGTTATTTCAAAGATAACATCTGTGTGAATATAACTAACATTTTTTCCTGCATTTCCTTTTATATATTTTTTAATTTTCTTTTTACCTCTCCCTTTCCCCCTCTCTCATTCTTTTCTCTATAGAGGTCATAGACTTCCTCTAAACCCTTTTTTTTATTACACTCACCTCTCAACATAATCTATATTTCCTTTTTAGCATATAGGGTCTATTATCTTAACTTCATATTAAATACTCGTTCCAAATGATATATGTTCCTTTGCAATACTTTTTAACACTGAAGCACTAAAACTCAGCTTAGAACACTTTTCAGTATATACACAACCCACCCCTTAATCTCTGACTGCTTAGATGAAGCCAGATACTACCCTTAGAGAAGTTTTGTTTTCCAGAAAATAACTTCATTATAATTTCTATTATATATATAATATATATATTATATATATGTATTTATATATAGGCTATAGATTTAGTTCTTTGTTTTCAATATATTGATCAAGGAATGGATTGCAAGGATCTAATCATTTAGATCAAATCATCTTAGCTTCTTGCTTTATCACTAATTTAAGACTGACATTGTGGTCTTTGCCTGAATCTTTCCAATGAATAATCAATGAATGCAATAGAAAGAAAAACTTTCCTATTATATATTTTTCTCTCATTATTGTTTTGTAGGTTTTCTCTGCAGATGCTAATAAGTCACTTAGCTCACTATAAATTGGCAAGTAGAATAAGATATACAATGCAAAATCAAGTCTGAAAAATTAGAAATAATATAAATATGTAACACGAAAAATTTATGTAAACATGTAAGTAAATGGAGAACTCTTTTTATATTACCAAAAGAGGGCTTTTCCTTTTCACTTTGTTGGTCTGTATTTGTGTGAGAATTAAGCCACCTCACTCTTTTTCTTTTTCTATATGCATTCACTTATATTAAACTTTAAGCTTTTCTGAGACTCAGAAAAGAATTTCTTCAAAAAGACTCCTCCAATTTACATCATGTATCACAGTTTTCAGTTCAGGATCAATGCTTTTATTACTGGAGAAGCTCTATTACTTTCTGGAAGTAATGGTTCCTGGAATGTTAAAACATTTCACATTTGATGTTGTTGGTAAACTAGAATTTATGGCCTATTCTAGTTGGCTCTGTGAGTCCCATTTCCCCTGCTCAGCCTGCCCATTGTTTTGACCAGAAAAAATAAGTTTTCACTGTTTAGCCAAGTTACATCTGAGATGGTTGCCAGGATTTAGAAAGCACTTATGTAGCCTTCTTCAGTTTCACACACAAAGAATGAGTGGGTAACATTTACTATGAATAAATCAATAAGACTGATGCACTGGAAATGCAGTTTGAAAAGGGCAGCAGCCTTCTAAAAGCTTTGGAAGCTAACTTTTAACTTGAGAGAGAGGGTTGAAAGTTGAAATTCACATAGTGGGATTATAACCATTATCTTTTTTCATGTGTGTAAAGAACTATATAACTCACTAGAATATACCGCAACAGCAAGAACTTCCAAGAGATGAAGAAACATAGTAATTGCTTTTCAGTGGTTCATGATATTTTGTTTGCCCTATAAAAAAAAGGAAAAAAATAACAGTATTTATTTTACATAGTGTCCAAATATTGTCCTGAAATTAGAGCAAGCTCAATATATGACAAATATTGTAAATTACTATAGTAGCAGAAATCATTCCTTATATTTTAAAATGTTATTCTCCATAGATATTGCCTTTAATGCAGTCAGAGAATAAATACTAGATACTTTTTACCCAACGATATTATTTTCTAATTAAATAGTAATTAATAATGAAGTTTGATGTGATCACCTCAGTTGTGATCATTTGAAACAGTGATGATATTTTTTGTTTATAGGCCTTATCTGAGGTTATTAAAATTCTGGTTTTAAAAAACCAATTTTGGAAATGTAATCTTTACAGCTAGAAATAGTAGTTAGAGGGGCCAGGCATGGTGGTGCATGCGTGTAGGTGGCAGCCTAGACTAAAGCCACTGCCAGGGCCAGCGGTCATAGTTTCAGTCCTGCCGGGGGCATGTAGTGAGACCTAGTCCCCAAAAAATAGCTGGGCATGGTGGAGCTGGCGTGGGCCTGTAATCCCAGCCACCTGGGAAGCTGAGGCTAGGGATTGCTTGAATCTGTGCTACCCTGGGTTACGTGAGCCTGCGTTTCCACAGGCCAAAATAGTAAGACTAGTCTCAAAAAAAAAGAAAGCAAGGAAGGAAGGAAGGAAGGAAGGAAGGAAGGAAGGAAGGAAGGAAGGAAGGAAGGAAGGAAGGAAGGAAGGAAGGAAGAAAGAAAGAAAGAAAGAAAGAAAGAAAGAAAGAAAGAAAGAAAGAAAGAAAGAAAGAAAGAAAGAAAGAAAGAAAGAAAGAAAGAAAGAAAGAAAGAAAGGAATAGTAGTTAGAAATTACTGAACATTCTTGAAATTCTTTATAGGCAAATAGGATCTGCTTCTAAAAACATGAAAGTAGTGATGTTGTAGGAAATCAGACTAACACAATTTCTTTTAAGTCATTCATGAAAAAGAGATGATGAAGACAGTTGTCATTAAAGCTCATCATAGATTTCCCATGTTTATTCTTACACCTAAAACTTTGCAAGCATACCCTAAAAACAGGCAAGCTGCATTTGATTTTGGGCTGTTTTATTCCTTAAGAAGATAAAGGTGTTTTGAGACCTTTCCACTTGTGCCAGATATTTGATTTTTATTGCATATAATTCCAAGGGTTTGAGTATGTCTGTTTTTTAGTTTATTCCATCTGGAGGGAAGGGGGCTAAACAGTAACAAAGTAGTGGCACAGCTGAAATTAAAAGTCAAAATATCTGGGGGTTTGTTTCTGTTAACTTCTTTTTTTAATTATTGATATATTTGCAACACGATTATAAATTCTAGAAGGATAGAACCATTAGGAAGGTGGTAGAAAGAATGATACAAGGTGAGGGTGTGTCCTCTGTCCTCTAATAATCTTGCAACATTTTGGAAGACTCAGACAATAATATAAACCAAATATGAGTAAAATAAAAGACCAGAGAGTATGAACTGAGTCTATGGAAATTTAAGCTTTGCATTGCCATTTTGAAAACATTTGTATGGCATAGGTATCTTAATACTTTAAAATCACAAAAAGCTAGGGAAATATGGTGGAATCAAATAAGTAGAGATAAATATTTATGATAAATCAATAACTACTTGTTTGGAGGAGAGGAAGCAGGGAGTGACTGGGCTAGATGGTTCATATTGCATTTTTCTCAGAAAAAAATTAATGACAGTTCATTAAAGAGTCCTTTGTTTTAGCAACAAAATTTTTCTCTGCTACATAATATATCTTTCCTTTCTTCATTTAAAGGGTTGTTAATTTATTTGAATTATTCTAAACAACTCAGTTTTATTCTTAGCTAGAATATCTAGCTTATTAAACAGAAGTCTAGTGACTAATAAAATGGTAAACATTTTCTAATACATGCACACTGCAGGCCTTATGAGCCTCAAAAATACATCTAAGTATGGTATTAATGCGTTCACCCCCAGCAAAATAGGCATCTCCCTAATGTGCACAATTGCTAGAGTATTCTGCAGATCTTTCCAATACAATTATGTGGACATGAAAAGTATCTGTCATTAAAATTTCTGTGAGGTGAGGGAGTTCTTGCTAGGTAGAAATACCCTAGCCCATTTATATTTCAAAAATGTGAAACTTACTGATTATTGGTAATCTAAGGTCTCAAACTGTTAGAAATATCTCCCTCACCTCTTTCTTTCCCTGCTTCTTACTTTCTCTCCTAAAACTAAAAATATATTTTTGAAGATTTTAATTTTTTTTATTAACTTTTATTGATTTCACACATATATGCACACATGTATGTGTATATACAGACATGTAGATATTACATTGTTGACTACCCCCGGGGTTCTACCCATCACTTTATCACCCATAAACCATCTTAATTTCTTGTGCCCTTCCCTCTCCCAATTTTACCCTCTTGCCCCTCTTTTGCTCTGTGCTTCAGTTCTGTTGGCAGTTTTAAATTTTTCTTATCTGTTTGTTTTCCTTATATTATCCATACAAGTGAGACCATACTGTATTTCTCTTTTCTTTTCTAATTTCTGCTAACATGATTCCTTCTAGCTACATCCATGTTGCTGCAAATGACATGTTTGTCTTCTTTGATTGATGAATAATTTTCCATTGTGTAAATATACCACATCTTTTTGAGCCATTTATCAGTTTTGGGGCATTTGGGTTGTTTTCATATCCAGCTATTGTAAATAGTGCTGCAATAAACATACGAGTAACAGTGTCCTGCTGAATCAATGATGTTGTATCCTTTGGGTAGATTCCAAGGAGTGAGATTGCTGAATTGAATGTTATTTCCATTTTCAGTTGTTTGAGGGTTCTCCAAAGAGATTCCCATAGTGATTGGACCAGTTTGCACTCGCACCAGCAGGGTGAAATTGCCCCTTTCTTTTCACAACCTATGCTAGCATTTGTTGCTGCCTGGTTTTTTTTTTTTTTTTTTTTTTTTTTTTATGAACCATTAATACTGGTGTAAGATGGTATCTATGTGTGGTTTTGATTTGCATTTCCCTGATTATTAGTGATGTGGAGCATTTTTTCATATGCCTATAGGCCATTTGTATTTCTTCTTTGGAGAAGTCTATTTAGTTCTCCCCAGTTTTTGATTGTGCTTTTTGCTTTAATTTTGCTAAGTTGTGTGAGTTCTTTGTAAATCTTTATTATTAGATTCTTATCACTTGTATGGAGAGCAAAATTGTTTTCCCATTCTGTTGGTTTTGTTTGTTTGTTTGTTTTGTTTATCATCTCCTTTGCTGTTCAGAAGCTTTTTAGTTTGATGTAGTCCCAGCTGTTTAGGTTTTCCTTCATTATTTCCCCCCGCTGTAGAGGTGTCCTGAAATGGATTTCTGAAGTGTAATTCATGAAGGGTTTTGCCCAAGTTTTACTCAATGTATTTAATGGTTTCAGGTCTTACATCCAAGATTTTAAATTCTTTTGAAGATGACAAATGAGAATCAGATTCAAAGCAGAAACCTACTAAGTGGTCTTTAGAAAAAGAATGAGAGGTTTAAGAAGACAGGGAAATTAGAGTTCTGAAGCATGAGTAGCTGAAAACTCTTAAAACTACAGAATCTTCTGTAGTGACTAGATGTCAGTGTCAATAAGAAGGAAAGTTTCTGGTTTATTTAGTTCAAAAGTCATCAAGGAAGACTTTATTTGCTATAGCATAGATTGCTATGAGGTGATCTACGAACATGGATGAATGTATCATTAGGAGAGCTGTGTTTGAGGTGGTTAAACAATCCAGAAGATCTTCTTAAGAATAGTTCAGTATATTGGTTCTCAGGTTAGAGAACCAAACTTCACATGGTATATTTACATTAGGGTTTCCCTGAATTTGGTAAGGCAACTGGCTATAGTCCTAGAATATGGACATGTACACAGACAGAGAAGACAGTTCTTCATGGATATTTAAAGGGTAGGAATAAAAGAGGGTCTAACTTGTAAAATAAAGCAAAACAAACTTAGAATGAATTTCAAAATAATAGGAGAACCAGGAAAGTGTTTTTCAAGAAATTCATGAAAAAGAGATTTGCAAAATTGGTGAATATTCATTCAGTGCTGAGACAGGTAGCAGAGAAGTTAAGGACTCAAGATTCAACTCTTCATTGACTTTGCCATTAGGAAAATCTCAGAATTTCAGTGAGACAGGTTCCAATATATCTTGATAAGCTAAAGTCAGATTGCAATGACCTAAGCAGAAATGGATAATGAGGAAGAGATGACAGGAGTAGATTACTCTTCTAAAGGATATTTTTGTGGCAAGGAGAAGGTGTAACATAGCAATAGAAGATGAGAGTCATTGAAAAAAAAAGTTTGGGTTGGTGGGTAGGTGATAGGTAGAATACAATTCTTAAATTTTAGAAGAGTTAACTGAAATAATTTATTTTTATAACTTGTATTAAAAGACTTTAGTACATAAAACTGTGGAAAATGAAAAGTTGTTTATCAACTTAATTGATATGCATTTACAAATCCGTATGACTAAAGCCATATAAGTCTGGCAAAACCAAAACTAATCTCATTGTTAATTTGAGATTTCTAACAATGCTAGTTAAAAGGAATTCCTATTTAATCACAACATTTAAATTTCAAGAACTGCATAATACATATTCATTGATATTCTTCAATAATATTTTCTACATGGCTGTTTGTGTATGTGTGTCCTTGATATATTTATAAACCACTCTGCCTTTTGAATACAGGAAATTCTATCACACCATCTCCTGCTTCACTGTGCTGAGTACTGATTTTATGCTTAGAGTCACAGAACACAGCAGTTGCATGTGTTCCCTTTTCTGTAAAAAGCCAGGAAATAGGAGGTTTAAACATTATGTGAATCAGGCAAAAAAAGCAGCCATTCTTTTCCTTTTCACTTGATATCCATGGCCTCACAGGAAATACCCAATTAGTATGGTTTTATGGGATACAATACAGATAGTTCTAATGAAATTTAAATAACATTAAAATGAGTAACTTTTTCATGAAAAAATCATGACATTTAAATTCATATAGAAGGATTTTAATTTATGCAAGATTTGTATTATTAGATTTTTCTTATTCCGGAAGCAACAAGAACACAAAGCATGAATTTATTTTACTCTGTGTATTTAGTTTTGCTTCTTTATCAGAATTTGTGTGCTGTGTGTGTGTGATTTTTTTTTTTCCTCATTATCTGTTACACTTTCCAAATTCTCTCAAGAATGATCTAGACAGTCTTGTCAAATCTATTAAGGATAGGCTATCAAACTACATCTAGAGCACTGGATGTTGTCTGTCAAACATTAAATAAATATCATAACTGTTATGTTTCCATGCTCCACAGAACAATAAGACTCACACAGTGTACTCTCTGTGAAAGAATTGCTCTCACTTGTTGAATTTTTAAAAAGTCATTGGCACTGTTGATTTCTACTATTTGGTTGCTTGTTCCCTGCTTTTTCTGCATAACTCTTAAAGAAATGTTCATTCTTTTGTTATATATGGAAATATCCAGACAAAGAAAAGGAAACAAATTTTTTTAAAAGGTAATCACACACCCATCACTTCTACTGGTATTTTAAGTCTGTCAAAATCAAACTCCATTATTTAATCATTAAACCTGACCTTAAGGTAACAAGCTCTACTCTTCAACCCTTCATAATGACAAGAAAAAAACCTGCACTGCACTTTCCCAAGATAAACCATATTATAACTGTTCTGGAAAAACACACAGGAAATAGAGGTACAAATTCGTGCTCAGGGTGATGTGCATTTAAATTCATTTACTGTGTGACTAAACTTCTCTAAAATATTTACAGGATTGCTGCAATAGTTAATTTGCATCTCCCTTTTTCACCACTTATGCCCCCCTTAAGTATGTTTTCAATATAGTAATGAGGGTGAATTATAAAAATACATAACCCCATGTCAGTCCTTCCCTCAAAGGTGAACATGGGTCCACAACTCCTGCCATCCTCTCATCTTTGACCTTGCTCACACCATTCAGACACACTGACTACTCAGGATGGCCTTCCAACAGCTACACAACAGGTGATTGCTTTGCCTAACATGATCTTTTTCTCATTTTAATATTTTCTTAAAAGTTACATTCTCACTGAAACCAACCCTAACTTCCTTTCTCCCCTCATATTTTTGTGATTGTCACAATCCTAATAGCTTCTAATTTACTATATATTTCAGCCATTTTCATTCTGCTTATTGTTTCTCTTTGTACTAGAATGCAAACAGTATTCAAGTAGGCAAGTTTGGATGTTTTCCTCAGGTTTGAAGCCTATTGCTCAGAAGGGTTTATGTTACATAGTGGACTCTCAATGAACTTGAGTTTTCCAAACTACAAAAATCTGGGTAATAATCTTGTCTTATAAAAAAATAAAAAAGAGAAAATTAGGCAAAGTAAGACATATTTAGCTCCAAATTGAGTACACAAAAGGTTGAGGTGGTAGCCATTAATTGTGGTTTATGGTACCACTGCTATTGATGTTGTTATTGTTAATGAAAGATTTACAAGAACAAGAAAAGGAACTGGGTAAGCTGCTAACCAACTAAGCATACACCAATATACTTTCATATACATGCCCATCCACATAATTTTCACAGACATCTTAAAACCATCTTACTTGACTTAAAAGTGAAATTACTCATCTTGGTACTCTGCCAGACCCTGGTAAACAGAATACTGCCTAGTGATTAACAACTGATGAGATGGTGGATCTCTGAAAAAGAACTCAGGGAGAATGTCACATGAGAAAGCAGTGTTGGGAGCAGAACTAAACTCCAAAATAATGACTTTAGATGGAAAACAAGGGATGATGAGAAATATTTCAAGAATAATCTCTTTCTCTTCCTCCCATCCCCCAGCTCCAAAGAACTGATAGACTTCTTGCATCAGTAACATTTTTTTTTTACATTTACAAGGACAGTATTGTGGAAAAGTGAGTATCTCTGCTTTAGAAGCATTTTATAGACTACCAGAGAATATTTATTTTGTTCGTAGCACACTTGTTACATCTCAATAAACCTATCAATCTGCATATTATAAAATTTCTGGATGATTTTTCATTTGTGATTATAGTCGTTGATGTATCTGACTGCTTCACAAAAATATGTTTATTGTAGGTGAAAGTATAATTAGTTGTAGTGGAAACAACCACTTTTAAAGTTACTATTTAGACTACATAAGCATTCAATCACTTAATCCATAAAGACTAATTTTATTTTCATTTAAGTGTAGACGATCCGTTAATGACATAGAATGAAGGTTTCATTTGGTTAATTACTTGAATGAGGGTCATCTATATCTATCATCAGAAGCAGATAGATGAAGCTGTTAAAGCATAAAAATAAATTTATTCTCTATGCGTCTGATCCGATTAGAAAAGCTGGGAAGGTACTGAGATGTATCACAATGGAATGAGACATGAATGCTATATAGGGTATGTTAGAATAACAGTTTATTGTCATATAAAGGCCAACATTTATAGGTTAAAGTCTTTAATGATTTTTTTCAGTGTTTCTTATATCTAGTTTTATCTAAAATGAAAAGGTAATTATCTGTTGTTTCTCCTTCTTATTGAATATATTTTCTACCATATCTGTTACACTCATAATTACTCTCCCTAACAATTTCTGTGACATTTAAAGGTTTTTAAGTTTGCTTAAACTCAACTACAAAGGAAAATAGGGTCATTAATTATAGTAGAAGTCCAAATATTTTACTCAGATTTCTTTACGTGTAATTTATCCTGTGCTCTTTGTGAGATCTGAATAGTTAATGAAACTTACACTAATAAGTAATTTTAAGCCAGAGTACATTTATAGAAAATGTGTGTCTTTGTGACTCCTACTTTCAATAATGAGTAATTTTAAAAATTGTTCAGAAAATGCTTTAAACTAAAAAATAGTTTTTAACATAGATGGTATACAAATACATAGATACGGATATGAAGAAACAAAAATGCTGCATTTTTTTCTTTTTTTGCTCACAGTACTTTTGAAAATCATATATAAATATATAAATAACAGAAATCCCTTTAAAACAGTCTCTATCTTTCCTGAGATCACATCAGAAAACTTATGGAATAAGAAGCCCTAAACTTTCATTTACCTCATGAACACACAGACTGAACAATTATACACATAATATCCTGTGATAAATCCAGAAATAGTTAAAAACATTCCTGTTGGTATGAAAATAGGGAATTGAGGATATCAATCACTGAGCGTTGCAAAGGCAGATTGCATTTTTCACTAACCCCAGAAAATACAGTGAATCAGGTCTTGATCTGTGTCAGTAGTTACCCAGTGTCATCTGGTCCAGAGAGTCACTGGCACAGCATGTCAGCAGGTGTTGACAAATATGATGACACCAAAAGTGCTTTTCACATCTGACGAAAGCCAATTATGGGGGGTGTAAGTGGAGATTCCATTTGAGGTGAAGGAATTCTTCCTACAACTAGGGAAAGGGCAAGATCCAAGCCAAGCAAGTCCCTCTGTGACAGCAGGGTCATGTACAAATGGGGAGGTGGGTCAAGTTGGGATGTAAGAGTCCATGGACTGAGAATCCTCTGTGATTATAATGACAATCTTCAGCTTAGTGAAGATGAGGAGGTCCCCAATTCACTCTATGAATTCTGTAAACTGGCACATTTAATCACTCTTTACTTAAAGATCCTTTTCTCAGTGGCAGGTAAAATGTTTTCCCCTCATTTGCTCAAATTGATTAAGATTAAGAATATTCATTAGTGATTTATGAAGAAAGGCATAATGCCTACATGAAATTTCTATCTTTTGTGTGGGATCCGTGGAGGGAATCTTAAGGGCCTTCATGGTGTACATGGAACTTTTGAGAATGCAGTGAAAAGCCTATCTTTTAACAAAAAGATTATTATTCAGGTGAATAAGTTGTACTTCACCATATGCAGATTCTGAAATGAAATATATTTTGTGGATCAACTGGTGGGGATTATATAAGCTATTAAAAGAACAGAGTAACAGATGGAAGCTAAATAAAGTATTTTGGTTTAAAAAAACATCCAGGTTTAGAATCCAATCACATCCTTAAAATGATCATCATGTCAAAAGTGCCATAGAAAAGCCAAAAACATATATATTCTGCTTAGTTTTTGTTTTTCATTGAACTGTCAAACCAGAAAGAGTAATAATAAGCTCTATTCTGCATGGTTATAAGTATACATATATATGATGTATATGTGCACATATATATAAACTTATACATATATATATATACACAAAGTATATTATATATGATGTAATACAGTAAAAGACTACATTATACTACTGTGAAATACATGTAATTTAGTAGTATAAAATATAATACTTTCATTTACTACACAAAAATAGAAATAAACCTTGCAAAACAGAGGATAAAAAATAATTACTAATTACTAAGAAGGGAAAATAATTCCCTTTCTAGTAAGGGTTTTAACTTTTTGCCCAGAATCTAAGTTTCTATAGACATTTGCCTAGCAGGTAATAAAAATTGACTGACTATAAGATCTCACCATGAAACCAAAATCCCACTGTCTCAATTCTGTAAAAAAAGATATAAGCATATGACTTTATACAACTGTATGATATAGGGAGTAATATTTCAAGCATGAAATTTTTTTAAAAAATTGAAAATAGAAATGCACAAATTTAATTCTATAATACTTTCATTAGTAACAGAAATTCTGATCTTTTATATATATATAACTAACTTGTTAAAATCAGATCTTATCATTTGTGCTGTACAAATTTAGACTTGAATCTTCTATCTTGTGTCACAACATCTTAATTTATGTAAGCTTAAAATTGAGAGAAAAATAACCTTTTTATATAGTAGAATTATTTTATTACTTGGGGTAACATTGCACAATATTATTTAGAATATTTTCAGTACTCAACATCGTATGTAGCTGTTGAAACACGTTCTCAATTTTCACAATAAATATTATATATAATGTCTTATTTACCTAATCAATACTTACTGAGAAAAACAAAGTGAGCAGTGTTATTTCTTCACAAGCTTATTAGTGAAATTCAGATATTAGCTCCACACTTTAAAAAATATAATTCAGATGATTCACCACCAAATCATTATTGCATGCCTATTTTGAGCCAAACATTCCAGGTAGTTACTTAGCTTGTGTATAAAAATGAAAAATGCTCTTGTTCCATGGAATTTAAATTTTAATAGAAATTTAAAATGTTCATCAAAATGAGAGCCTCTTTAAGGAGGGAGTATTTGCATGTTGATTGAATAAAACCAATGACTATATCAATAGCTAAGAGAATTCCAGACTGAGGCAACACCACATTTTTTCTGGACACTTATGTTAGAATTGGAAAATCAAAATTGTACAATGTGTTTTTTAAATTAAGAATGAACCACAGCAGAGAAACAAGGAAAGGATTTGTTAATACTAACTTCAGACAGAGTTCAGTTCATTTTTTGCTGAAAATCAAAATGGGAATCTCCCTGGAATACCATTAGTATGTGAAAAACTTAAGAAAGTTCCCAAATGCTGCTTGGGACACCTGGCACAGATATATAATTATTCCCCTTATACTTGGGAACAGATGGAATCACATATTATTCCCATTTTTCTTAAACAAAATGTGCTGAGGTCATATAGCACACTCTCTAGAATATGGCCAAAAAGTGTGTTATCAGAAAAACAAAGTATAAAATTCCTTTAGTAGGAATTTTCTTACATTTAAGTCAAAGGTCTCCATACATAGGTTGCATCTGATCAGACAAGACAAAACACTTAATTGAATTTCAGTATTAATCCACCAGTTTGATTCTCTGTAAAAAAAAAAAAAGTATAATCTATCAAAAAACTTGCCATCTGCTACTCAGTATTTGCTACATGTGTTTGTCAATATATATTAAATGCCTAAGAAGTTCCCCATTTAGTCAGTTGTAGGAGCCTTCTGCTTCTAGATCCTATTTTTAGATAACAGGCAGAAGGCAACATGAGTAAGGTCTCCATATTGCTTAGTATTGCAATGGAATATTCCCCATTTGGAAGCTTCTCTGGAAAGGAGTGTTTTGCTGACAGCCAACGTTCACTTTAGTGATATCCACTGAGACATCAGTAGATTCTAGAAATATCCAGAAATTGTAAACTGCTCTAAGGAAAGACATGTTATGTTGGTCCTCTGAGTGAGACTGTTCTTAGGAAAGTGAAAGGAGGGGGTTCAACAGTGGCAGGTAAATATTTTCATGGAAACAATTTCAGTTCCTGTTCAGATAACATTTTATTTATTTTTGTTAATTTATTTATGTATAAATTTCACATCTTTGTAATCCCAAGCAAGGATTCACTCACTCCAACCCCCAGTCCATCCCCCCCCCCCCCCCCCCCCCCCCCCCCCCCCCCCCCCGCCTGAAGTTCTGTGCTTTTCATCGTGGCTTTTTAAATTTTTTTCCCCTATATCCCATGTATTAGTGAAACCATTTGGTTTATGTCATTTTCTTTTTGACTTGTTTCTGCTAATATGATTTCCTCTAAGTTCATGCATGTTATCATAAAATCATCAAATTTGTCATTTTTAATTGATTAGTAATATTCCATGGTGTATATATACCACATCGTTTTCATCCAGTCACCTGTTTTAGGGCATTTAGCTTGCTTCCAAGTCCTTGCAATTATAAATAATGCTGCAGTAAACATCCAAGCACAGGTGTCCCTTTGTACCCACATTGAGGACTCATTAGGGTAGATTCCCGAGAGCGATTGCTGGGCAGATAAGATTTTAAGTTAAGGATGAGGGAATTAGTTAAAATCTCAGAGATAACTCTTTATGTTATATTCTGAGATAAGATTTATTTTTCAAAAAATTTATTATAAAATTTTTTTACATACAGAGGTCTTTAAAAAATTCATATCTTAAAAAATAGAATGCCACTTATTACTGTGAATAATGAACCAAATACCAACCAAATAACCAAATAAAGAAAAGTAGGGCAGTGCTAAGTAGACAACAGGAAATATAATAGTCTTAGCAAATTTTGTGGTGCTTGCAACTTTGATATGAAAACAAATAATTTGTTAATTCACCCTAATGGTCACATGGAGACATTCTTTTTGACATAATATTCTCCAGTCAATGCCACCATGAACATATAGTAGTTAAGCTATATTGCTTCTTTTAGCAACACATTACAGAAAAGCACAGGTAACTCAATTAAATTATGTTACACATGGTTTAATAAATGTTGTGAATTTGTGCTGAATGATTTTGGGAGGTTTAAAAAAACATGGTTTAGTCTGGATTGGAAGTTATCTGAATGCAAGGGCAATGACAATTGGATATCTTTAAAAAATAAGTTTTATGTACAAGGCATAAGGGAGGGAGTATAACTGGAATTTGACCATGCAAAAGTAGTATTTCCATTAGCCAGGAAAGAAGATAATTGCGTGTGTTCACAGTCTGTACAACATCCTAATTTATGAATTCTGTCATTGACAAAAATGATATCGTTAGATATTTTGTTTGGATGAACCAAACAAAGTAGGAAAAGATCCTGGTCAGATATTTTGCTGCTGTTATTATATCTCTGAAATAGGAGGAGTCAAATCCAGACATTATAGAAATATTATTGGACTCTAAACTAGTTACTGAAAATAAATTGGGTGTAGGTACTATCTGCCTTGTAAGGGGTTTGATAAATTCTATTTTGTGGGAAGGACAAAGATCTCATTGAGCCTTACTATATAATGTTAAGTGATTTACTTCTCCATTTATCTGCATCATAGTTTTTCTTACCATAATTTTATAGATAATGTTATAGGACCATCCCTTCATATAGATTATTTGCTGCAACTGATTCACAGAGGTTTATGCTCTCTTCTGCTACAAATTCCTTCATATTTTCAGTTGAATGTGCAAAGTGGATTTTTATTCTCTATATATCTGGTTACCTACCTCAAGCATTCTTATAATAGAATGAATTAAACATCATTAAATGTTTTTTTTTTTTTTGTCTTCTAAAAAATTGTGTCACCCATTTATGTAACTTTAATTTTGGGGGTACAGCTTGACATCATCAAATGTGCCCATGCTCCACTCACGCGCCAACAAATCTCGTCTGTGAATACTGTATCACATTCCCTCTCTTTTCTCTCACGTCCCCCCTACCCCTCCATTACCCACTATAGTTTGCATAGAGTCTGTCATTTTTGTTGTATTTTACAACATCTAGTTTCATGGCAACATCCAAGCCTCTGTCATGTCATCCATGTTCCCATTGTGGAAACATGTCCTTTCTGCTAGACCACCTACAGTGACAGAAATTCACTCACAGCAAAGGCACCAAACTGTTCGAATGTTCCTGCTGTCCAGTTGGCTTCACAGCATCCAAACTAGCTTTGGATGTTGTATTTTAGGTTAAATTAGTCATAAAAATGTGTAATTGGGAAGTAGGATATAATTTGTGTGCTTCCTTTGCCAATGAGATACTTCCTCCCAAAGTAAAATCCTATCATCTACAATAAATAGGCATCTACAAGCTACTTTTACAAGTATTTTGTTCACATTTTTGGTGTCTAGGTGTGGAACCACTGAGATCTCTGAAAACACAAACACACACATATATATCTTTTAGTGGTTTGGTTATGGCTTATAGTTTAGAAAAAATATGTGTCTTTTAACATGTTATGTTAGAATACAGCATTATAACAGCATGAATAGTGTTTAATCTTTCCCCTGGACCATAATCTGAGATGATGATTCCTGTGGAAGTAATTTATTAAGAAAACTCTCCAGTGACAATCGGGTAAGAAATGGGGTCAAGCGGTTGGAGGAAGCAAGGAGAAGTAGGAAGAAGATGATAGGGTGAGGTTCTAGTTTTTATTGATGAAGCAGAGATAGAATTCATAGAAATTGCTGCAATTTATTCTCTTTTGAAATGAGTGAACTGAACTTTCCTCATACCCATACCAGTCAATTGTTTGAGGTGAATGGGCTGAAATTCCAGATACAGTTATCTCTTTAAACTTCTAGACATCTGGAACACAGAACCATCAAGGGAATTGTTGATGATCTGGACAAGACTACTGAAAAGATATTTCAAATAATTGAAGTGGACATAATCATAAAAGAATTTTCATTTTAATGACACAACATTGCTAGCAATGACAATCTTCTTTTATAACTAAATTTCCTCCAGTTTTATGGAAATATAATGGACATGTAAAGTCAGTTTAAGATGAACAGCATAATGATTTGCTGTAGATAGATAGATAGATAGATAGATAGATAGATAGATAGATCACAAATGATTACCACAATAAGTTTATTTAACATGCATTGTTTAATAAAGTTAAAATTGTTATTCTTTTTTTTTTCTACACTGATGTAGTATTGCTTTACAATGGTGGCATGATTCAGGGGAATTGGTTCATAGTACTTTAGCTGTATGCTACCATTTAAACACCACAATCCAAGTATCAATAGTCATTTGCCATAGACCATTGGGCCCCTCCCTTTCTTTGTTCTCTTTGAGATCTTCCCTCTTTGCTTAACAAATTTAATTCATCCATCCTATTTATAGGCCTTGTTTTTATCTCTGTCAGTTTCTTTGTTTTTCTTTATATTTAGTATAAATAAAAGCTTAATGTATTTTTCTTTCTCATTGTAATATTTCATTTAGCATAATCCTCACCATTTCCATCCATCTTGCTGAAAATATAAAGAGCGAACTTTTACTCATAGTCAAGTAGTATTCCATTGTGAATATATACCAGATTTTAATTTACTACTCTGGTGATGGGTATTTAGATTGTTCACATAGGTTAGCTATTGCATATAATGCTACAATAAACACAAGTATGTTTAAATATTTTAGAAATGGTGTTTTGTATTCTTCATAGAGATACTTAGGAGTGGAATTGTTGAATCAAGCAGCAGATCTATTTGTAATATTTTGAAGAACCTCTCTACTCTTTTCCACAGGAACTCAACCAGTCTACATTCCCAGCAACTCTAGATGAGGGTTCTTTTATCCCAACACTCTCAAGAAAAATTTTGTTTCTCTTTATTATTGATGTGGGCTACTATTCTCACAGGTGTGAGGTAGTAGCTCATAGATTTAATTTGAATTTCCCTGATTAGTGATAGTGAAATTTTTTTCACGAGCCTGTTGACCATCTGCATGTTTTCTTTGGAAAAGTGTTTGTTTAGCTCCTCTGCACATTCTTTAGTTGTTGTTGTTAAATAAATTTATTTATCTATTTATTTTAGTCGCAGTAACATTAGGATTCCCCAAATATGGGTATTTCAGTTGTATAGTGAGCTTATAAGGGTTAGTTTTCAAGTTTGTATTTCGCTTGTCCCTTGATTTGATTTTTCTATATCTAACATATTAGTGACACCACCAGCTACTTATCTTTCTCCTTCCAACTTAAATCACTTGGCATTATCCCTTCCAGGAACCACCCACAGCCTATGGGGACCTTCCAGTAGCCTCTGCCGGGGTCAGTCACATATACTTCCCTAGCAGGGCTTGCTCTATTGCTGGCAAGGGCCACCTGGGTCTGGATGCTTCTATGACCCTCTCACTGTGGCTCACTGGTGTCCAGGGAGACTTACTGCTGTTTGTCTGCATCCCCATCCCAGGCCCATCTGACATTTGCTATAGTTTGTTGGGGTCCACCAAGGTGAAAATAAAATGTTTTCAGGAACCTCCCAGGGTTTGTTCAGTTCTATGGAAACCTAATGCCCAAGGGGTCATTTTCAAGATTTGTCCCTAGCTTCACTGAGATCTGTGAAGGTCTGCTGTGGTGGATCTAATTCCAGGCCCTCCCCTGAGCTCTCTGACGTTTGCAGGATCCCTGCTTTGGTGAGTCTGTTTTCAAGTGTCAGCACTTGTTGAAGTCTGATGACTGCTGCCTTTGGACCACTTTCAGGGTCCACCCTGGAGACCTGCCCTGGACCTGCATGATGTCTGTGGAGGCCACTATGTCTGTCTTCTTCAGTTACCATCTCGAGCTCACAGAGTTCTCTGCTGAGGTCTCCGGGTACACTGTAGGGCTGGGGGCTTACAATTGCTGTCTAGCAGCTTGGAAGTCCCTGCTGTCTGCCTCATGCTGATGGAAGCAAGGATTCCTGTGTAAGGAACTTACAGTTCCATCCTTTCATTGCAGTCAGCCTGCTCGGGCTCACCTTGGTACCCTGGCAGATTATCTTCTTATCCCTTTCCACTCTTTCCACTGCTTCCTGAGGTCACTTGCTTCCAGACTACTTCCACTGCTTGTTGTCATTGTGCCTTTTTCCTTCAGGAACCACTGCTTTTGTTCTACTGTATTTCAGCTGTGAGTAGGTAGAGGATGTGAGCCCAGCAGCTTCTCTCTGCTGCCATCTTGCCCACCTGCGGAACTCCAAAGTTAGATTTCTTTTTCTGATGAGAAATTTTAAGTCTGACTCTTTCAACAATTTTGAAATATATAGTATATTATTAATTATGTTTTCTATGCTGCAATTTCTACCCCTCCAAAATTATCTGATAATGGAAGTTTTTTGAATTTAAGAAATTATTTGCCACAAAGATAGCATTTTGCCTACTTGCAAATAAAGATTGTATACAAAAGGTTAATGATGTCTAGACTTTATTAAAGACAGAAAAATTGTAGGTATTTATGCTTTCTATTAAGGAAACTATTTTTTAAGTATAAATTCTATTTCAAATGGTTGGGACACTTAAAAAACATAGATTATAATTTTTTTAATTTTGTATGTTTCTTTTCTAGCACTGCCATAACTAATTACTGCCAACTTAATGACATGAAACAATAAATCAATGCAAATTTATCATCCTACAGTTCTGTGGACCAGAAATATCATAGCTGAAAATTATTTATTGCTAGCACAAAGAATCATAATTTCACCCATAACATACATAATCAATGAGTAGTAGTGATGATTCCTAAATTAAGTAGACAGAAGCCATCTGGGAATGTCAGGGTCCATCAATGGTCACATAAATGGAGATTTCCTCTCAGGAGGTTGAAACAGTGCTGCGCCGTTGGATCTAACAGGAACATGACATTAACAATAGCAGACTGAGGAATTACACACGTGGAGCAAGTGCTGTTTGTCAGTCATTTTATAGTACACATCTCATTTTACTTAACACACGAACTGCTTGATGGGTACTATTTTTTCTATTTTGAGTTGAGAAACTGAGTTTTTGATTAAATACTTTTTCTCTAAGTTTACAGAGTTATTGAGTGAACTCAGAACTCAGACTCTATGCTAGATCTGCACTTTTCAGTTTTAGTCTACATATATCCTGAAATCCTACTTTTATTTTCACTTTTATCAGAAATTGTGGATTAAAGTTAAAAATTATGTGAAGCAGATCTAAGTCTTAGAATAGAAACTTTATTTCTGGAGTTCTGATCATTTCTGAAATACTGGAGACTAAGCTGAAACTGCTAGGTTCTAGAATTTAAGTGTTAAACTTGAATAAACAATAAAAATGATCCAGGTAGTAGTTGATAAATCCTAAACATGCACAAGATATGCTTTAGAAAATACCTGTACCCAAGTAAGAAGTAGATAAACCAAAAGAATGTAAACCCTCTGTCTTATATTTTCTGCTGAGGTTTAAAAGGAAAATAAGAAAATGAACATTATGCCAGCCAGGCATGGTGGCACGTGCCTGTAAACTTCAGCCTATGAAGCGGCTGGGACTAGGGATCGCAGTTCGAGTCCCGCTTGGGGCAACACAGCGAAATCTAGTCCCCAAAAAATAGCTGGGCGTGGTGGCGCACACCTGTAATCCCAGCTACCTGGGAAGCTGAGGCTGGGGGTTGCTTGAGTCCGTGGTACCCTGGTCAACGTGAGCCTGTGGTTCCATGGGCAAAAATAGTGAGACCTAGTCTCACCAAAACAACAACAACAACAACAACAACAACAACAACAACAACAACATTATACCTTGTTTTTCTCAAACTGATTTAATGACTTTTTATTTTATAAAAAAATATTTTTAAAAACAACTAGTTTAGTTGACCTATATAAACACGATTATGTTAGGAAAAAAACTGTCAAGTTAGTCTGTTGTAATTAAACCAAATATTCCTTTGTGTCTCAAATGCTGAGTATGTATGTATAAATCCTGTAGCGTTAACTTGCTGTCATAGAGAATACACTAATCTATGTGCATATTGAATGTACTGAAGGATTGTTTAGCACTGCCTTCAGTAGTAGTATAATAGCAATATAAAGATTTTTTGTTGTTTTTTAATTTTAGGAGTATATGCTTCCATACTCTTTTTATCACTTTCATTTTCTCATTATCAACTGCTTTTTAAGTGAGATCTCTCGCTTTCAGTATTTGTATTTAAGGCAATAGAAAAGGGAAACAGAATGTCAAACAGTAATCTAACTTGCAAAGAACTCTGGGAAATGTAGTCTCTGCTCACTACTTGCAGGTGATCACTCAGGTAGTTCTGTTTCACAAGTGTTAGTTTCCTAAGAAGCTGTAACAGATACCAAACTGGGTACCTTGAAAAACAGACATGCATTGCTTCACCATTCTGGAAACTAGAAGTCCAAACTCAAGGTATCAGTATGACCATGTGGCCTCTGAAGGATCCTGGCTTCTTGCTTCTTCGCCTCTGTTAGGGAATATCAATTGTTGGTATTCCTTGATTTGTAACATGTGTCACTTCAGTTCTTGCCTCTGTCTTCACATAGTGTTTCCCTGTGTGTCTGTTTTCATATAGCCCTTTTCTGATGAACCGTACATGTATTGGTTCAAGGCCCACCTTCTCATGTAAGAGCTAATCTCAGATAGTTGCATATGCAACAGTCCTACTTCTAAATAAGATCACAGCCTGAAGTACTGAGCATTAATTAGACTTTAACACATCTCTGAGGGAGTCTATTCAACCTATTATATAGAAAGAATACTGGGAGAAAATGTACTGGTAGAAAGTCACAGTCTTTGCTGTGGCCCTAATGAAACCCTTGGAGGCATGCAATGAAAGCCTAGGAGACATGCAATTACTGACTATATTTCTTTCATTGTTTTCTTAATTAAAAGTAGCTGTCAAGTTTTGAGAGAGTAGAGAGCAAAGTTAAAAGATATGGTTGAAAATAAGTCAGGCAAAATAGTTGATTCTTCTTTAAATGTGATGTGATATTTAGTCTATTTTCTAGTAATGGAATGATAAATATATATATATATATATTTTGATTCTGAAAACAACATTTGTTACACATTATTTATTTTGATATGCTACATATTAAAAACCACTATGTACTTATTAATTTACAATTTATATATTCTCAAGGGGTAATAGATTATTCAATTAGGAATGGTTCTGCTTTAGATTTATTGAGATAATTAGAGTAACCTGACATTTAAAAAAAAATGATTAACCATCTTGTGAAGCCAAGAATTTATTTTCATCTTCCCAATTTGGGAGACAACTGTTTTACCTTTCTTTTATTAAGTAAGGTTTCTCTTTTTAGAGGATATTTTAAAGTTTGGTCTGAAATATGTGTTTTTTTTTTTTTTTTAAACAGTTGTACCTTGTCAAGTACTACAAAGAAAAGATCAGAAGTGACTAATTTTAAGGCAATAACACCAGTGACAATGAGCTGTGAAGGATTTTATTTTTATAATAGAACTAATTCAAGAAGTAACTATGGAAAAGTTGAAACCCCATGTTCTTGTAAAACACACTGCTGTAATTATCTCTGCTTTCTCCTTTCACAAAAATGAAATCACTTCAAACAAAACTACTTTAGAAAGAGACAAACCCCCCATAATATAATATCCATAATCCCAGGAACAGTCAGTTATTTTAATGAATACAAAACAAAGTCTAATGAAATGAGTGACACTGAGTAGTATGCACATAATTTGCATTTTTTGTCTTCCTTTTAGGAAAATGTCTCTATCCTTCACCCTTTAAAGTAATAATCTAAAAGTAAAGCAAGCTTTTACTATGGTACTTGGTATTGTTAGTAAATTGCAGACTTTAATTCTCATACAAGAAAGTTATTTCTGTTTTTTCTATAGGAAAAACATCCTTGGATTAATACTTATTTTCAACATTTTGCTTATAATAATTCAAAAGTTAACTTTTGAAAATAATTAAAGTCTTAAATTGCACTCTATTAATTGCCAGTGATTCTTATAATTTTAACAATTTATTTGACAATTTATTTAAAGAAATAGACACCACTATTATAAGTAAAGCAAATAATAGAGGGTTAAAATGAGTATACTAGCTGATAATCATATCACATATTTGTATTAGATTTTATTAAGTCATAATGTGAATTTGATAAAATTCAATTTTAAGCTTACTTTCATGTTTTTGAAACTACATGGTCATATTATCACAACAATCAAGATAAAGAAAAGACCCTTGCCCCTGCCAAATACCCTTATGCTATTATTTTGCAGTCATTCCCTCCTGCTTTGTCCAGCCTTTGCCACTACTGATGAATTTCATACACATGTACATTTCCCTTTTATAGAATGCAATTTAAAATGAATGGCATTAGTGTTTGCTTCGGCAGCACATATACTAAAATTGGAACGATACAGAGAAGATTAGCATGGCCCCTGCGCAAGGATGACACGCAAATTCGTGAAGCGTTCCATATTTTTAATGTGGTACATATACACAATGGAATATTACTCATCAATTAAAAATGACAAATTTGATGAATTTATGGAAACCTGGATGTACCTAGAAGAAATCATTCTAGCAGAAACGAGCCAGATAGAAAGGGACAGAAACCAAATGGTTTCACTAATATATGGTCAACCAAATGAAACTGCACAAGGGGAGAATGGGGACCAGCTG
>PVHY01003469.1:0-18514 GCA_004024945.1 Uropsilus gracilis | reverse complement strand
CACAATATTTTTATTTATTTGTCAATTGAGGGATATTTTGACTGTCTTCAGTTTTTGGTGATTACTATAAGATCATATATAAACCTTCACACGCAGGTTTTTTTTATGTGAAAATAGCTTTTTATTAGAAACTAGAAATCTGACTGCACAATCGAGGCTACCTGAGAAATAGGAGAGCATGGAGTAGAGAGGAGAGAGTGTTCACACACTGGTGGAAGATTATAGATGCTTTGGTGGTGGATGTGGTATGGCAACATAATTTTGAAGGATGTGATTCTATGCTTCTGAATCATGTACAGTGTTTTGAACCAATGTTAACGTAATTAAAAAATAATAGTAAAATAAAATAATTGTGTCATCTTTTTTGCCAAACCATCAATTAACTCTAAGCTTCTGTGCAATGTTGATATTAAGTCTCTTTCATTATCACCCTTAGATTTAATTTAAAATGTTTTACTATGCAAAGCACATTATTGTAGATAAGTAAATACACAAAAAGTATGATCTATTATTACCTTACACCAAAGAACAGAGTATTTAAGAAATTATATTTTTTCAAAATTATTTATTTTGAATAATATACCAAATTCATTATACCTAAAGTGAAATAATTTTGATACTTCCCTGACTTGAATAAAAATAACTATAACATTTCACTACTAATAAAAGACACTGATAACCAAAAAAAGGAAATTAACTGCAAATCTGTTTCCACAAGTAGCTATACCTACCAACAATAGGGACCTTGTTGATCCATATTCATTGGCAGCACTTGCAACTGACACCCCCCCCTTTCTTGCCATTCTTCTGGGTATTTAGAATGTACTCTTCGAAAAACAAAATAAGTATCTAGAAACAATTGTTAAATGGAGTGATTTAGATGAGTATTAATAATGCCCAGAAAATGAACTATTTTGTGTTCTAAAAAGCTAGTCCTCTAATATATATATATATATATGTATATACATATATATATACATATATATATATATACTCAACATGCATGATAAAGTAGCAACTTTATATTATAGTTATATAAAATGACAAATTTTGTTGGCCAGAATATCATAACATCTTAGTGGATATCAATAACTATTAAATTATCCATATTATTTCAGACATAGTACATAGGCTTAAAACAATGCTAATTTTTTAATGATAAAAATTACTGAGAATTCAATCTTTTTCTGAATTGAATTTCCACTGGAAACCTAGGTAGAATTAAATTGAATAAGGATATTTCTCAAGCAATATAAAATTTGGAAGAAGAAATATATAGCTTTAATAATATGGTTAGTAAATTTAATTATAATAAGATATTCCAAGTTTCAAACTTTAATATTATTGATTGAACAAACAAAAAGTGTAGAAATTAAATAAATTTTAAAAATCCTGATTTGCATTGTGGCTCTAATATCAATTAATGCACACATGGAACATTTCTGAAGACAATTATCTAATTCCAATTTTTAGAAAAGTTATTTCTTAATCTTATCATTAAAGAGTTATGAAATTACTCCTACATCATGACTTTATCCATTGCAAAGACAATCCATGAATGTAGTACTCATAAAGATAATATCAGCAGTTATACATTGACTAGTTCATTTTTCAATTTATTTTAGGAATTTAGGAAACCAACAAAAATCCCACTATAGGTGATAAATATATCTCTAATGCTTTGGAAATTGGTTATACACACCCAAAATTTAAAAATATAAAACATATAAATAAGCACCTTATTGAGGCAGCATACTTGGTAAAAGCTCAGTTGGCTTCATCACTGGTTGTTCTCAAAATTTATTATCACATGAAAGTTTTCACTAAAATTATGTGAGAATTTTTGAGATAAATGACAAAAAATATAGAACCTGTTCAACAATTGAGGTGAATCTATTTAATCACTTCTTTGAATAATTTCTTTAGCACTGTCAAAAAATGTTAATTTTATATAAAAATATTTAAGATTTGAAAATGAATTAGGTTAAATACTTAATATTACATTTTATCGATATGAGAATATATGTATTCCTTAAGGGAGTTTTTCAATTTTAAATTATTCTCATTCAATATATATGCAAAGGGAGACACATCCTGGGTTTGTCACTATACATTTTTCTTCCTTTTTATGCACAATGATCATAAATATAAAACTTTATTAGTATTTTATTGAAATTATCAGAAAATATTTTCTTTATAGTTACTGAATAGATTGTTCATGCAAAAATATTCACTGAAAAAATGGTTACATTTCCATATTTTTATCCTCTAAGTGTATCTTCTTAATGAAGGAGATTGTGACTGTCACTTCAGTGCTCTGGAGAGATGCAAGTTTACCAGAGACATAGTGGCGCATTTTTTATGCTTTAAAACTAAATTTAATGTGCCAGAATATAACAAGAGTACAAAGAAAGGAGATGCTGATACCTGTCAAACTCAGCAAATTTAATTAGGATAAATTGACATACAGGAAGCTAATTGTGTCAGATAAAATATCACACTTTAATTATGCATTTAGACATGTGATACTAACTTCAACCCAATCATTTATTATTGTAGAAGTTCTAGCTAATTCTTTATGTGGAATTTAAATTTGTTTGTGCTTTTAATGATTTAGAAGGAGGTATAAAATTCAAAAGTCACTATTTTGAAACCTATGACTACAGGTTTATGCTTCTGCTCATAAACTAAATAAGCTAAGGAAATAATAAAGACCTGCAAACTATTAGAAATAAATCTTGACCCCAAGATTTACTTTAAAGAGAACACAGATAGAAAATTGATTGTAGCTAAAAAGGTTAAATTAGAAATAATTAACATCTAAGAATAGCACACCAGTTTTGCCTTCCACAAGCATCCAATATAACAGTGTTGAATATTTCATTTTATTCTTTCCCTATTAAATCTGAACTGAAATATATGTTCATATAGTTAGCTTTCTGCAATTGAGATTGACTTTAGTAGAACCCACTGAGAGGCCCACCAGCAGGCAGGCACCTGAGGACTGCCTGCGTGACCAGGACCCTAGCCATCCAAGTCCCCTTGCCAGTGGGGAGCAAAGGGGGTGAAGGATCCTGGGTAAGCCCCCTAAACCAGGGCTGGAGGGAGGAGAGGGTGGGGGTTATGGTGGACCCACCCACCAGAGGATGACTGTTGCACAGGACAGCCATCTACAGCCAGGATTGGCAGAGCCATATTGCCCCCTTCTAGTCCAAGGGGAGCATGGAAGGGTGCAGGCTCAGCCATCTGGGCCCCGTCCCTGTGCAGGGAGGTACCAGTGTGCCAGCATGCAGCTGGGGGGTGGGGAAGGGGAAGGAACCCCATCCATTTGGCTCTCACTCCAGCTAAACTTCAAGAGGAGCAAGAACATGCGCAACACAAACCCCATCATAGAATGGGTGAGGGATCATGCAAAAATCCAGCCCACAAGCCTGAGCTGGACACAGCAGATGGACAACTGAGAGAACCAGTGCATGTGAGACAAGAGAGACAACTGTAGATACACAATGTCCCTATGCACACCTATGCACTCACTGGGCTGGGAAGACCTGGGATCTCATTTTGGAGATGCCTTCCAAGAGAGCAAACTCCCTCCCCAAATTACAGGAGAGGAGAGGAAGACCAAAGATGGGGTATTCGGCCCCACATCAAAATTGCAAACTGAGGCAGAGGAGATGATCTTCACAGGCCATTCACAGAGGCCTGTATTCACAGAGAAACTTCTTCACCAACACTGGCTGCAGGGCGAGACCCCTTAAATCTGACACTAGAGCCATAAGGTAAAGCAGCAAAGCAATGAAGATGGGATTTGGAGAAAATAGCCTGATGGCAGCAAGACACACGGACAGATGACAAATGAATACAGATTGGATGCTCAATGCAAACTTAAGACTGAAAACCTACCAGCAAGGTTCGCCTGGTTCCAACAACACAGTCCCTCACCCAGGGAAAGGACACTGCCACAGGAAAGAGACTAATGGGCTTAGCACAACTAGTAAACAACGAAGAGTGGGGTTTGAGAGAATGGAGGGGGCACCAGAGGAGAGTGGGGGGGGAGGATAGCCAAAAAACTACTTACAGAGGTTGTGATCTAAAGAAGAAAATAAATATTAATTTATTTTAAAAAAGAATCCACTGAGAGATCTTCCTTTAAAAATTAACTCAGAGCTATAGTCCCACAGGAAAAAAAAAAAATCAATAAGCAAAGTGACTGAAATTCGTTTGATTTATATTTCGATGATCTGTTTAATGTGTTACATACAAATGGTGATGTTGATATTGAAACCAATGTATTTTAACCCTTTTGTCTTATACAATCTGAAGTTAGTGGTTTTAAATTAGTGAGCCCCAATTTATTGTATTGCGGAAGAATGAACATGGCTTTAAGGTAAACTTGAGGCTAAAATATTTTACCTCTTATTAGCTATATAACATTCAATAAATTACTTAGACCACATATCTTACCCTAAAAATATGGGTTCCTTTGAAAATCCAACAGTATTATTATAATGCTATGATAATCCAAAGACTATGCCAGTTAAATCAGAAATTAATGATCAATTACCCCACTGATGATTTCTCAAATTTTTTTTGTGGTGCAGTTATTATTTAATTTGTATATTAATTTAAAAAATTAAAAATGGCTACTTCTAGAGATTGAAACCAGTAAAGATCTTGTGTCTTCAGATCTTACACTTTTCAAGGTATGTCGCATTGCCAACTTTCCATGCTTGTCATGCCCAGAGTAGGTATTACCATACCCCACTCTTAGCTAGTTGGGTGAACACTTAACCATGAATTGTTACTTGGTTGAGAAGACAAAGTGAACCATATCAATATGTTAGCTATTCACTTACTGTCAGCAATGAGTTCAGAAAATGCTTTTGATGGCAAAATTTACCCAGTGTGTGCAACAGCTTGTCTCCTAATGACTGATTATGGAAATTTCAATTCATTATTATAGACGACTAGTTATCACTGGCAGAGAGATATAGCCTGGCAGGAAACATGCTGAGATAGGTCTTCTCCTCAGCAGACATGCATAATACCAGACCAGGAGGCTGTCTTTAGATGCCAACCACTCCATATGCCATTAATGACAATAACCTTGAACTGTGTTTATTCATTCACACATCATCTCTTTTCTCTCCTGTTTAAATAAAGTGTCTGCATCTCCTAAGACAGGAATATATACTTCGATTGAATAATCTTTAAACTCTATGCTTTTGAGGCCTTTTTTTCTCTTCTTAATCATTGATTATCTTTACCTACCTGAAAATAAATATCAACATACAACTAGAACATGTTCTAGTGTCCCCCAAGATTTTAAATAAAGAAAATGATTGTTTACCTAAGCCCTAAATTTCTTTGGCGTTTCTGTTGCCCTTTTCTGCACAATTTCTCTAAATGTTTGCAGATACTATTTCCCCTTCTTACTTACATTCACACTTCAACATCTTTAATCAGTTCTCACCTGAACAACTGCAGCATTTGGTTTCTACTTGCTACCCCAAGTTGCTTTCCCACTAACCAGTCAGAATGATTTCAAAGAAAATAAATTAAACTCTTGCTCTTTTTCAATTGCTCCACTCAAAATCTTCCCACCAAGCTTTCCATTGTCTGTAATTCTGTGATTTTTGTGATCAATATCTGGCTTCTCCATCACTGGCTCCTTTCCTCTAATCCCCAGATACATTGATATATTTTTCCCATTAAACATGTTAAACTTGTTCTAATTTAAGGATATTTCATTTGCTCTTCGACTGTTCTTTCCTCTACTTAAAACATCTCCAAACAATTCTTAACCTCAACCTCTATCACCATTCAGAGCTTGTTGTTTCCACTGAAAGTACATTCTTGACAACCCTATAACTGCCACCACCAGTTCCTATCATATGCCAGTTTTAGTTTTATTCATACCATTTTGACATTGTCTCAAATTATTATATATTGATTTTCCACTTTAATAACTTCCTTTCCCCTATGTGATAAACGCCAAAGGGACCTAGACAGGAGTTGTTCATTTTTCACAATTGTTCCTGAAGCATTTAGAACAGAGTTTGATATGGTATAAAGTCACTGTTTGTTTGAAGAATTCATTGTTATAGGTAGATGACAAGATAAATATCACATATATCAAAGCCACACTTAAAGAAAATTAGTTAAGTATCTTTCAGTATACTTTTGTAAAAATAAAGTATTGGGCAAGTATTTTCTAATCTGTTAATAAGTTGTAAGGACCATAAATTAATCAAGTACTTTCTCTCTAAAACTTAGAACACATTCTTCTACTTTGCAACATGAAATCTTCTAGGAAATCCAAAACCAAAAGAACTCAAGAAAACAGGATTACTATTTACAAATGCACCATTTGCCTTTCTTTATTTTGATGATAGACTGACAATTTTATTCACCTAATTCCAGATAAATTCTTATTTGTTGAGAGATTAAATATAATTTTAGAAAAGAATGACTTTTCCCAAGATGAACAGCAGTGCAGATATACTTCCTGGCTGATTAAATTTTCAAAAGTCAAGGGTAAATGACAAATTAAGATTATTACATCTCACAAAATAAGCATGGATCTTTGAAAACACAGTAAACATTTCACTTTGGGACATCTTATGTATCCACAAATGCCCCTTTGATGAAAGAAAGGAGAAATATTTAACTCTCAAGCTGATAAGTGAATCAGTGTCAACTCTAACATTTTGGGAGAAGTTAATTGAGATTGAATTCAGGAGGTTGAGCACAGTGGAGGCGTTACAATGCCTGAAGTTAGCCATTTGGAATTGTACTGAAAACAAACAAAAACAAACTTAATGGCTGTTAAATAGCTGGTTTCACAGGGAGAAGGAAATATATTATCAAACAACAACAGTTTTAACAGAGGATAATTTATAATAAAAAATAGTCAGCTTGTTATTTCAAAAGTACTGAGTAAGATGAATGAACTATTAGTTATTAAACATATTTCCATTTTTAAACACCCAGAGAAAATAATTTGAACTACTGAATATGGAAGTAGTCAAACTATTAACTGTAATAAAAATATGATTCAAAATTCTGCTTTCTCTTGTCATCCAGTGTTATGATACAAAGTGAAAGTAAAATAGTAGAATAGAAAATGATGGAAACAATTCAAGCTAATTTAAAATTGGGTAATCCATCACAAGGAAACTAAAGTTCTATATGTACAGTTACAATATGTAAACTAATCTGTATTGCAGAGGTCAACTAATGGATAAGGAAAAATGACATTAAATTGTTCACAATAAAAATATTATTCTTTAGGTATTTATTGCCTTGATAACAACACAAACACTTGAATTTTCTAGAATAAAGTTGCATGTGTAGCTCTGTACCACATGGATCCTGGGCCTGAAGCACTCATTGTCTCCAGAGAGGGGGAAAAACTGATGTCCTAGATTACTGATGTTTACTATACTGCTACTTGGTTAGACATTATGACAGCAGATGTAAGTATTATATATGAAGTTGATCAAAAGTTGATTTTAAAACAAGTCAGATGTGAAAGTATTGTGCTGATCTTGCTTATGAGATGGCCAGGGAAGAGAGGTAACATTAAAGAGCAGCCATTATGTCCCAATTCCCTTGCAAGACAAGCTAGGCCTGTTTGTTCACTGAATTTTCTTCCCAAACGCACACACTGCATTTTATGTCCTTTTCATGCTTGATAAAAGCTTTAAAAGCATATGCTATTTGACTGAAGCTACTCACTGGTTAATATGCAAACAACGGTCTCTATACAGTTCATCTCAAGGCAAAATTATATAGTGCTGCTTCCCCAAACCCTAGTTTTGAGATGAGGGAAAGCAGAAAAATAAATTAGTGAGAATTCAATCAAATCACTTTTAAATAGGTGTACATAGTAACTGATCTCCAAATGAAAGCCTCTTTCTTTGACTTGAATTGTTCAGATGCACTAACTCCTTTCATATTATGATCTAGAAAGCAAATCATATAGGAACCTTACATTTTAGATGGCATGTCTGTAATTTTCTAAAAATATCTTTTGTAAGGAATAGAGCATGGTCTTCCAAGAGGAATCATAGTTTATTTAAATATATTTTTAATCAATTCTTTTTAAAGTGTCATTCTTTTGAGAAGTTTGTAAGTACTGTCTTATTATCTTTACTCACTGCTAGGAATGAAGAAACGCAGTAGTTTTCCATCATGTTATATATCTGGCAGACAGTTCCATAGTTGGAGGTTCAGTTTGCACATCTGCAAAAGGGGGATAATATAGGTTTTTCACCACTACCTAAAAGTAGAATGAATCTGGAAATGGTCACAGATTTTACATATTAACTAATGGTAACACAATTCTCAGACAAAAATAATCTATTAAATAATACCAAGTAAGCCAGGTACGGGGGCACATACCTGTAAACGTCAGCCTAGGTAGCTGTGGCAGGGACCAGGGATCAGGGATCACAGTTCCAGTCTCGCTCGAGGCAACGTAGCTAGACCTAGTCCCCCAAAAAATAGCTGGGCATGGTGGTATGCACTTGTAGTCCCAGTTACCTGGGAAGCTGAAACTGGGGAATTCTTGAGTCTGTGGTACCATGGGCAATGGGAGCCTGCGGTTCCATGGGCAAAAATAGCGAGACCTAGTCTCAAAAAATAAAAAAAATGAATGAACAAATGATTAAATGAATGAATGAATGAATAATAAAACCAAATAAGAAGTATATTTTCTTTTTTTGAGACTAGGTCTCGCTATTTTTGCCCATGGAACCGCAGGCTCACTTTGCCCGGGTTACCATGAACTCAAGCAATCCCTAGCCTCAGCTTTCCAGGTAGCTGGGATTACAGTCGTGTGCCACCATGCCCAGCTATTTTTTGGGGACTAGGTCTCGCTGTGTTGCCCCGAGCGGGACTGAACCGCGATCCCTAGCCCCAGCCGCTTCATAGGCTGCTGCTTACAGGCACGAGCCACTGTGCTCAGCTTTAGAAGTCTATTTTCCGATGGTGAGGAAAACCTGTACTCTTCTCCGACAGTGCTGGCGGAATAATGATGTGAACCTGTAGTGTGCCAAGCATGTAGTATTTGTATTATAGATGTTACTTCCTTTTTCTTTTCCAAGTAAGCTTGTCTAAAACAAAGTAGATATAAAATGGTGGCCATCTCAGAAAATCTCTTTGTAAAAATATTTATTCTAGGTGCACAACCATATGAGCTCTCTGACCTCTGAGATACAGACTGCTCAGAATAACTTGGTTACACTGTTCAAAGAGAAATTGGTCTGCATTTTAGCAACCAAACTTTTTCTTCACCAAATAATGCCATGAAACTGCAATTAACAGCAGACACATTACATTCAACGTGACTGCAGAATAGCAAACATAAATCAAGGCAGATTATTTAAGGCTTTTAATACAGGCATTTATACATTGCATTAACAAACCAGGATGAAAAAAAGAAAACAGGATGAATACAGCTTTATATACAGACGAAAGCAAGTGCATCTTATAGAATATATGAGTTCAATTTCTATTGGTTCCTGATGTTACATTTATGGATATTTGATGTGTAGTTCACACCTTTATTGATCAACATGTGTAGACTTACTTCAGATGTCATTATTATGCAAAAATAGGAGGTTCATATGCCAAGATACCGAATATGCACTTATAAATATCTTTATATTTTTCTTTGGATTCATACTTTTTAGAGGATTTTCTAGTTACCTTGTTTGATGACATAAAGCTGCTTGTAAGCAGATTTATACCCCGTGGAAAACTGCTGGTTTGGTTACATTGTGGTAGGATTAAAGAGGCAGTTTATATGAAAGTCATAACTCAAATTTAACTTGTGAACTTATGAAATGGAGATGTGGTTGATTTTATGGGCGAGTATACTGCCCAGTTGAAGAATGTACATATCAATAGTGTAAGTACCTGTTAAGTTATTAATTGCTATCAATTGCTGAGTTATTTTCAATGACCAAATATCCAACTTTTAACAATGCATTATTTGGTAAATATATAACAATAAATCATGTTGAATTAAACCTTTCCTGATGTTTATTTCCAATTCTGGATGCACATGATAAATATATTCACAAAAAATACTTTACAGTCTTTATTGAAATTGTGCATTGTAATCCCTTGTTTCCCCTATATTAGTATCTGCCACACTGACACTTATTATTCTGATACTGCCATTCTTATTTAATACATTTCATTGCCCTGATGCCCTTCTGTCTTCCAAATCCCTCCTTAGCTAGTTGCACAATGATTGTGCTATCAATCATTTCTTTTCTTCAAATTAGTTTTGCCATTTGTGGCTTTTCCTGTTTGTTACACTTGCAATTTGACTTTTATATGCTACAACTTTTAACACAAGTGTGAAGCCACAAAATTATATGTACACACATAGAATGTACATATGGCTATACTGGACTTTTCTTTATAATCTTGTGCAAATGATAATTGAAATATTATCTATCAATAATTTTTAGAACATAACTTACAGAAATAATAAGAGACTTTCACTCATGAGAGACTTTCTTTTCCCAAAGTGAACAATTAGGTTAGAAAAACACACACATAGAAAAACTACAACATACAATCAAGATTCCCTTTATAAGGAGAATGACTATTTGCATTTAAGGATGATCGTTAATGATTACTCCATTCAACTAAACAACTAAACACATAAAGCTTATTTGATCTAACTCAATTGCTTGACCACATATCTATTCATATAAAATATACTACACAATAATATTAATTACAAGTGAATTAACTTGAGCAGTTAGACAAGTAAAAATAGCCCAGCAGTTTCACCAGTTCATCAGTAATGAACTGGGTTTGAAATCAAGAGGCAAGGGGTGTTAAAGGTAGATAGGTTTAGTTTTCACTAATGGAGTTGCTTAATTAAAGGGAAAGGAAACTCTATTCCATCACCATTTATTCCAGATGCTTTGTCTTTCATTGATAGGTAAACAGGTGGTTTTGAAACTCTGCAGGCTTATTGATTGTTCCACCTCAAGGCTTCCACCTGGGTTGTTGTATTATAAACTAGTTTTTGCAGATAACAAGAAAGGAACCTGGTCATTTGTAAGTATGGAGGGTTGACGTTTGTTAATTTTCTCCTTTCTTTTATCCCCCAGTGATATTTGTTGTGAAGAATCCAATTATTTGATAATGTATTTAAATGGCTACATGGGTTTGAATAAATAAAACTACACTAGCTAATATTAAGACCTGAAGTACTTACACAAATATTCTAAAGAATAATCTTTAAAAAATTTTTTGAATATCATAGAAATTAGCAGTATAGTGTTATCACACATTGGCTATGTCATTTTATGAAAGTATGCATTGTCTATGTCATTTTGTTATTTTTTTAATAATTTTATGTTAGATAACAGACACAATAACATATATCCATTAATAAATTACAGTTCTATATTTTGGCAAAGTGTCTATATAATCGTCATTATAATTGAGACATAAAAAAAGTTTGCACCCTAAAATACTATCCTTGATCTTCATTGGTCTTCATAGTCAGTCCCCTTAACAACCCTAAATTTAGGTAATCTCAGGTCTGACTTTTATCCTATAGTTTGAGTTTTATTCTTATAATTTCATAAAGGTAGAATCACACTTTATTTTCTATCTGGTTTCTTTTTTCTTTTGATGATGTGTTGAGAGACAGTACTATTTTTGTGTGCATTAATGGTTTGCTATTTTTTATTGTTGAACAATATACCATTGTATTTATGAACTTCAGTCTATATATTAAATACTATTGATGCATGTATGTTTGGAGATAGTACCAGACTATTATGAGAAATAAACTACTGTAAACAACCATACACATAATTTTCCATTTCAACTATATAATTAATTAAGGATTGACATTGTGGGCCATATGACAAGTTCATGTAATAGCAAAATATCAATTGCTTTCTTAAGTGTTGGACAAATTGATATTTCTGTAAGCAAAGATCTTCTTATGCCAGTATTACTCTGTAGGGCAGTGTAGGGTTGGGGATTGGGAGGTGGGGGATGGGGTGGGGTCAGGAAGCAAGTCTTCACACTCCTTTTTTCTGGACTCTCTCTCTGGCATTATCTTTCTGAATTCTGTTCTATTCACATTCTCTCCTATCATCCCTTTTAGCCTTCCTCCCAGGCCCAGGTGTATCCATCCACTTACACATGCACCCACTCCTTGAGTCAGGTATATACAATCATAAACAGGGTGCAATGCTACAGGAGCTGGTCATAGACACTAATGGCAGAAGGACATGAAAAATTCCCAAAACAGATTTATCCCATACATATTATTTTGATAACTGCAACCTTATAGTATATCTTGGAATAAAATAGAGTATGTCTTCTACTTGTTTTTCATAATTGTTATCACTACTTTAAGTCTTGCCTTTTCATAATCTTTACAATCAACTTTTATTATAAATGTGCTAAAATTTTAAACAAAATTTTATATCTATCATTTTTGACAGAACGAGCATCATGTTAATACTATGTTTTCTAAAAGACATACATAACTTTAGGTATTATTTAATACATACCAACAATATTTGTACTTTTTCTGTAGTACTTTTGAGTCTATCTTACTAAATTTATCCTTAACTATTTATTCTTTCCTGATGTCATTATAAATATTGCACTTTTTTCTTTGAAATATATGAACACATTTTTTTTCATATCAAATGTGCTAAGTTTATTTACTAGATTTGATGATTTTATATATCTTCAAATTTATATGTAATCATGTCATCTATAAGTAGGGAAAGATTGTTTTATTTTTGCCCTTCTAACTTGCACCCATGCCTTTTCTTTTTTTAATATACTAGTTAATACTTCTAGTTTAATGTTGAAAAGAAAGAAAATCAGAGCAGGCAGACATCTTTGTTTTATTATTTTTATAGAAAAAGAATTCAAACTTCTAGGAGCAAAATGATGCTAGATTTAGTTTTCATAGGTAATATTTATCAATTCGAGAAAACCTGTCACTATTCTGAATTTATTAAGAAAATTTATCTTAATGGTTTAGTTTCATTAAACAGTTTCTGTGACTCAAAGTATTTCATTATATCCTGCTGGATTCCTTTTTATGGTAAATAGCATTAATTAATGTTTGAATACTAACTCAATCTTTCATTCCTGGAATGAATACCAGCTGGTCATGTTGCATTCCTCATCTTATAGATTGACAGGTTAAATTCATTAACATTTCATTAAGGATTTTTATGTCTATGAACATGAATTATGCTGATTTATAATTCTGTCATAATTATTACAATTAGTTTTGTTTTCAGAGTAATTCAGTCCTTATAATAATCTGGAATGTGTTCTCTCCTTTATTTGTGGTTTTTGAAAGTCTTTACATAATATTGATATAATTCATATCCTGAGAAATGTAGACTCTTAAGTATGCCACACAGAGTGGAGTATGTGTATCATGTCCATAATTGTAAATTTAATGTATAATTATGCATATTAATTAATATAAATGGAATTAATTTCATTTTCTATTTTATTTGAGTCAGATTGAGTAATATGTATTTTTAAGAAATGCTCATTTCATCTCAATTTTCAGTTTCATTGAACTAATTTTACTCATATTATTTCCTTATGATGCTCTTCCATATCTGTATAATCTTTAGTTACTTGTCCTTTCCACACCCTACATTGGTAATAGTTATAGATTTTATTTTCTATAAATCTGTATTATTAACTTTACATTCCAGCATTTTTTACTATCTTGTATATTTATTTATTTTTATTACAGTAACATTGCATTACATTATATGTTTCAGATGTACATCATTAAAAATCTATATATGTATAGATGACATTAAATCAACTGCAAAAAGTCCAAATTTTGATAGAATTTTATCAATTCAGGTGAATACTTTAAGAATTAATTAATAAATTAATGGACTTTTCCTGCTATTTTTACTCTGATTTAAATATTTTCTTCATTGATCTACACATATTTGTTCACTTTTTTCATTTTCTATAGTGAGTACAATTTATATTATTGATTAGAACTTGATTTATTTTTCAAAAATAAACACTTGCTAATTTTACCTAAGCCTTGATTTAATTCCTTTCCACTTGGTTTACTTCCTTTAATTTAGATATGTTGGAGTTCTTTTAAAAAATATATGTAGATACAAGTTTTCACATAACAGAAATATTAATTATAAAGAAACCGGTAAGGCCTTGTTTATAGAATAAAATATCAGTTACAGAGAGCTACTTCAGAAAAATAAATGGCCAATGTTTGTGAAGAAAATATGAATGGATGTTAATTACTTTAGTAAATGAAGCAAATATATCTATTTTATCCATCTGCATACATATTCAGATTAAATATATAAATACAGATAGAGATAAAGATAAAAAATATAGATACAGAGAGAGATAGAGTGATAGAAACATTCCATCTGGATATTTCAGAGCTAAAGTGATTTCCCTCTATACCAGGATGAAAGATTTTAATTTGAGGGAAAAACTTTGAAAAGAACAAATTTTTCATGACAATTTAACCAATTAATTTAAACGGGAAGGCCCAATATCAAATAAATTACTAATGATATGTGCATGGTGCCTTTGTTATCAGGCAAAGGAGAGGCTTTCCACTTTAAAACTCAATAATCATCTGCCTGCCTCTCCAGGCAGATTTAAACCCTAGCCTTCTGCAGGTGAATACAGACCAGTGACCTTTGTTATACAGATTCTAGCCACTGCTTCTCAGCTCCCTGCCCCAGAGACTGGGGGAGAGAAAATAAATCAAAAACTTCATTTTGTAACTTACTAGATTGCCTTAATTTACCCCCTTTGCAGCTCCTGCAGTCTAAAGACATCCATCATATCTTGGTGTAGATCCTTACCATTATCCCCAGACTTTATTTTTAAAGCCAGAACAAAACTCTTAGAGTGCAGACTAGTGTATTACTAAACAAAATGTTTCCCTAATTATTCACTACAGAAAGACATATAAGAAACCCTGACTATCCCAACATTGTCCAAAACCTCAGTCACATAGTCCTGATCATCTCACCAAACATTAAATCGATCAGCATTCATCAGAGCATGTGCCAAACAAAACATCCTTTTCTTTCCTTGGCGTGTTCCATCCAAACAGGTAGTCAAAGTTGTGATGGCATGTAGCTGAAGGTGTGCTGCTGTATCCTTCTTGCCTTGCCCTCTTCACTTTAGGCTGTGAAAAGAAACTCTGAAGAACAGGAGCCAATATCAGATTCATGAAGGCCTCTCCATCACCTATCCAAAAATCCTAAGGCTGACTTTAATGCAAACAGTTTGCCCATAGTAAAGCTGTGGGTCCACAGGCTTGAGTGCATAGCTGGGCTGCCAGCCTCAGCCTTGTGGCCTGGACTTATTTTGTCCTTCTCCCCAGAATGCTATCCCCCAAATTGGATGATCCCAAAAATGGCTGCTCCCAAAATGGCTGATCTCATTCTTTGTTCTCAACCCAATATTTATATCCTTCCTTCCTGCCAAGCCTTGAAGCTAAGAGGTCTCTGGATGAAGTAAGAACAAAACCAGTTTTCTTTGAAATTTGTAAATCTGTAGCAACAGGAGAGTAACTAGCTCCTTATCAAATGTATGTATCAACTATGTTGGAACCCGGGGGAGAGGTTCCTGGCATCATCTTATGTGCTATCAATTCACTCACAGAGACTCATGTACAGACTACCTGCAGGAAGGTAAGAAGCATTTTTTAATATGTGCTATCTTTATTTTAATCCCTGTTCACACTCAAGAAACACTTTAATTAGAAATAAAATCCATGTGACATTTGGTACAATTCATTAGAATACATTCCGAAGCCTTTCTTTGAAAGGGCATCTTAGCCAAGCAGATCAAAATACACATTTTGACAAATTTAACAGATAAAGTTATACATAAGAAAAACCAAGTGGCCATGCAATTTACAGGAGTCAAATGCTAGGTGAATCCTTTCATTCTCACTATCATCCTCTATTAGTTAGGGGTGTTTGCATTTTAGAAGAAAACACACAGTATCAGTGTGACTAAAATACATGAACTTATTTCAGAAAATAAATTTGGAGTTAGCTATCTTGGACATTACAGAAACTTGTTGCTCTCAGGGATCCTAGCTATGCCCAAGTACATCTCTTGACTCACAATTTTTAGAACTACAGTCACCACTATAGTCAACCAAGCTGCAGCATGGAAGAATAATTTCCTATTTCATAAAGATTTCCAAAAAGCTCATCTCATCACTCTCCATTTTTCACTATCAAGAGATAAACACAATCATTATGGCCTTAAAGAGACCCTAGGAAAAATAGTTGTGTGTTCTGGTTAGCAATATGCTAGATTAAAATGTTGATTTCTGTGACCAAAGAAAATGGGACAATGGATGTTGATATGAGTCCAACTTCTCATGTGGTTGCCACAATTGTATCAACTTAATTTTTTTTTTACTTTTATCTAATTTTCATCTTAAGGACACAAATAGCTTAATGAAAAAATATAAATTATTTATATAATTACTGGGTATATACACAAGAAATGCTAGCAAATTTGTTAATATTACATTATTACAATATGTAGAAATACAGAAAACTTACCGAAGAGGATACAAGTTCAGCTGGGTACTGAAGGATAGATTAAAACTCATGAATTTGTTCATTCAGTATTATTAAACAGGGACAGCAGAATGAAATCTAATCTATATGAGACAATTAGCTAGTTTAATAAATGATTCTTAGAACAGGAAATCAAGAACCTTTTTAATCTTTTATTTGATGACTATAACATGACTACACTAAATGTATTTCTATGAGCAAACCTGAATATGCTTTTTTAAATTAAAACACAAACAATAGCCATTTTATCTGTGAGCATGTTTTTAAGTGCTATCTCAGTTTAGGTAACTGCAAATAAAGGGAAATCACTTCTATGATAATTCCTCTCAGGTACCAGAAAGAGGTAGGTACCCAAGAAGAAAAATTATGTGAAAGAGACTAAAGACTACAAGTTTTCAGCCATAGTTTTAATTGTTCTGCTCTTTAAGTCTCTGCAGGCCTGAGTGAAGGAATGCTTCTAATTCCATGTTTGATGGAAAGCTTAAGGCAGTTGTTACAAGAAAGCACATAGGTATCAGAATATGATAAATCGAAAAATAAATGACAAATCCTTTGCTTTCCACCTGCTTCTCCAAATTCTGCATTCTCTTCCTTTTAGGGTCTTTTGACTTTCATCTCAGCAGCCCACATAACAATGTCACTGGCAGTTAGAGCATGTTGACACACTTGACATCCAATTTAGTTAATGCTAGGTCAGTCTGGGAGACACAAAAATACTACTATGTATGCAGCAGGGTAGCTATGTGCGACTACTAAGGAATACCCTCTAATTCCCAGGATACTTGTTAAAACAATTCTAATGTCAGAATACAAGCAAGAGAACTCTAACAATCAATGTCACAATAAAATACATAGGTAACATTGTTTTAAGAATACTGAAATATTCTTCCCTGAAATGATCTTGAAATATTCTTCCCATAGCTCATAAACTTGGAGAGATGTGACAACTGACTTTCCATAGTATTATTGGAATACTTATTACAGTCATTCTTTTTTAACACAGTACAGTATTTATTTAAGCTCTGTATAGAGCACTTTAATTTATCTGATATCTGTCAACTTTCACAGACTAACTTGCAAAATACAGATAGTTGTTATATTAACAAGTCTATAAACACACAATAATCGCATGCTGTCAATGCAAATTAATATAAAAAATGCACAGTGCAACTCAAATATTAATTGTTACATATGCTGATAAATGTTGGTAACACTATGTGTGGCTGAATGTCTGCTTCCCAAGACAGAATTCTGCTAGGGCTATAACTATAGGGAGTGACAAAAGATTGTTCGTTCCTTATTTGTTTTGGGGGTCCTGGGAGGGCAAATAAAAGATTCTACTCCAGTGTGTCTACCATAATCCCTAAATTGCCTGTTTTAATTCTAGTCATTCTCCCTGAACCACCAGACATGTGAATAACACACTTTCAGCTGGGCCCAAGTGCCAAATGAATACCACAAAGCTTTCTCATGTGATGTTACAAGGTAGAGACGCATGAAGTGCCAAGCTCTGCCCAAATGTTTAATATAAGATGCAATTTGAAATGTTGCCACGTAAAAGATTCAGACTGGGATAATTTTTGCTGTGCAGAAATAGAGCCACAAAGCAAAAACAGGTCTTTGAGAGAGAAGGTTTTTCCTAATATGGTCAACATTTTGACATTGCTTTGGAGAAGAGACTGCAAAGGTCTCAAGGGGACTGATAGTGAAAGCTGAAAATGCTTCCAGAAGCTTTGATAAGGGCTTTAAACACAATAAGGGCCATGTTACTGGAGCCCAAATAAAAAGGAGCCTCCACAATGTCACAGAAGAGTTAAGTACACACCTTCACTTTGTTATTGGGTGTGTGTGTTGGGGGGGGGGTTGGGGGG